>JAYMSL010004156.1:0-11462 GCA_036897195.1 Plantago coronopus | reverse complement strand
ACTTACCAGATGCTTGTTAAGAAATTAGAGTAAGTACCGGCGATTGTGCTAGGAAGATGATGCTTGGAATCGATTAGGCTAGGAGGATGATGCTTGATCAGAATTGGAAGAAGAAATCGTAATCTGCCGCAGAGATTCTTTCCGATTAACAGAGAGAGTTTTCAGAAGCTGGACGGAGCTAATTTACTGCTTATGAGTTACTATTGTTTGTGTTGCTTGGTAATTGTTGGGTTTGTTAGGATTTTTAATATATTGACGATTCCAGTAGATTTTTCCGTTGACTAGTTCCATTAGAAAAGATACGTTTACTAAATTTAAGAAGGGCATCATCGTCAGTTCATATGTAGGTACTATTTTATGAGAAATATTTTATGTATCACTAATGTGTAAGAAGTTTTTCAGAAAGACACCAATTTATAATTCTCCCATAATTTTAAGTGTTTAATTTTATATTAAAAAATCTTTTTGTAAATAATGATATTTTTAATTTAAATTTAAATTGAAGGCGATACAAAACGATAGGAACAATACGTCACGGCAACACTTTGAGCAACAGGTAACAGGTCAATCAATCTTATCCATTGGATTATAAATCTGGTGGTTTAAAATAAGTGACTGGAGTTAGTCAGGGCGACACCTTGACTGACGATAGAAAGCCCTATGTGACTAATCTGAGTGAATAATTGGGGATGAACGCCCACTCAATTATTAAAAAGAATAAAAAAAAAGAGGAAGAAGAAAGAAGAAACTTAAAGTTTTAATGGAGATTTCAATTTTTGATGAAAAATTTGGTTGAAGAAGAATACAATTATGTAAAAAGTGTAAAAGATTGGGTGTAAAATTAAAATTTACAAAGTTAAAGGATTATAATTAAAAAAATGTTAAAGACTTGTTTGGTTCCATTTTGAGAAAAATCAGTTTAGAATTTAGATGTAATTGTTTCATCTAACAGAATTCATTTGTAATTAAAAAATCTAAGAGGGGTACTGGATGAAATTCGTCCTATTTTATTATTATTATATTATAAGAGAGGACGCATTCAAGTTTTTTGTACCAATTGAATTTACGAATGTACCCTTAACAAAAAACACGAATTTACTTTTAAAAATTATAAGTTGCTTTTCATTTTTTCTCTTCTTGACAACTACTCCCTCACTCCCACAAAACATTACCCATTAGGGTTAACGTGCAATTTAATAAAATGAGTTAAAGTCCACAAAACATTACCCATTAGGGTTAGCGCGCAATTTAAGAAAATGAGTTAAATTAATGGATTAAAAATAAAAAAGTACGTGGGGTAGGTTGATTTTTTAAAATGTGTGGTGATAAAGAATTGTATTAATATTAAAAAATAATGTTTTAATATGTGATGGTACATGTAAAGTTTTGTGGGACGGAGGGAGTATCAACAAGAAGAAGGATGACTGATGAGCTCCAGTAGCCACTCCTCGCCATCTGCTCAACTTCCAGTTTTGCCAATCAATCGGCCGCAATATCTTGCAATCCAATTCAACTCATCATCCCAAGGTAAGCTCAATAGTCTTATGCAATTTTTCATTTTGGGGGCATTCAATTGGAATTCCAAATCACCTCTAACCATGTCGTCTCCACCTTCCGGCAGTCTGCAGCTTAGATAGAAAATCGACTGCTGTATTCGTGGAATAGTGCAGAAAGAAAACCATTAGCCCTCACTTTAGTGCGAGTCTGTTTGGTTTCTTTGTTATTTGCCAATTCTAATGAACTTCTGTAATCGCGCCATCTCTTAGGTTCACATTGGGCTTTTTTGTTGCCATGAAGGTTCGTATTTTCTTTTCAATTGTTCAACGCGATATCTCAAATTCACACTGTTGGGCGTTTGCCATGATGGTCTGTATTTTCTATTTCAATTTTCCAGTTTAACAATTTAGGTTTTGCTTGGTGATACTGTGATGTGTTTATATACATATGATACTTTGAATTAAGTTTCCAGAGTTCAATTGTTTTCGTTAATCAACCATTCATGAGTACTCAAATATGTTGTATCTGTGTACTGTGTTTAAGTTATTGGTGGAAATATTATTCTTGCATCATTATTATTACACAACTGGGTTTAGTTGTTCTTCAATTTCTCTTGTTTTACCTTTATGATGAAGCTAGGTATAATTCTGATCATGTCAGTGTATTTCTTGTTGCCTGAATGTATACTCTGCTGCAAATTCCCTCTGCCTCTAATATAACCACCCAGCAACTCATTTGTCGATGGGGTATTACTTAAACCTGAGTCGAAGTAATATGTCTCTTCACATATAACACTTGGTGTGGAAAAAAGATTTAGTGCGGAAATATGTATAAGATGGATTTTGAAAATTCAGAGTTGATTTTGATAAGAAGAATTTTAACTACACCATTTTCTATGTTCTTACCCCTGAGTAAGAAGCTAGGGTAGCAAAATCTGACAGTTTTTCCTACAGTTGTGCAATGAGTGCAAGACGAATTATTAATGTGGAAACTGTCAGTGGCTGTAAATGTGCAATGAGGCCTGTGATGAGAGTACGAAGCATTTGTTCATTGAGTGTTTGTTCACAAAATCGGTGTGGGTGGCGGTGGCCGATTGGTCAAGAGTAAGAGTATTTTCATCCGCTTCAATCCGTTTAATATTACAGAATGCAATGGTATCTTGCAAGTGGAAAAACGATTAGGCTATTGCTATATGGTACTTATGGAGGAAGTTAAGAACTGAGGGCAATTCACAAATTCAAGCATATCAGTGTTAGAAAAGTTGATTGGATAAAAATGGTCTTTTGAGAGTGGTGTAGATTCAGGAATCTGGCGAGGAATCCTTGTAAAGGAGTACATTTTAGTCTGGCTATATACATCCTCAAACAAAATAGTATGGTTTTTATATTCCCATTGTTGAGTGTTTGGCATTTTAATCTTGCAATTTCCAGCTCTCCCAGAAGGCCAGAAACCTCCATTAACGTAGTAACGTTTTAACGTTTGTAAGCTGAAGGGACAATGAGTCTGCATAGCTCATCAGTCGATCTTATTCAGAGTGATCTTACCTCTGTTCTTCATCTTTCTTTTGTGCAATTGTCATTACTAACAGATGCAAAACTTATGTAGAAGTGATTCAGTTGATGTTTTGATAGAGATGCTGTGATTATTCCAAATTCCCCTATTTCCAGGTATCGTTTTTGCTTCTAATGAATTCTTCTGGATTTCATCTAATTCATTTCTGAAGCGGATTTATGAATTGTAATAGTTTGCCGTTTTGAAAAAAAACTAAGTATAACGGCGAATCAAATGGAAGACACATATTTATGCAACGTTTCGAAGAACATAAAATACATCCGTATAATTTAAAAAACATAAGATGCATGTGTACATGTTTCGAAAAATATGAGGTACATTGATGCATTTTACCCTTATTTCTTATTTATAAGATAAAGTATTCTTATAGTTTCACACTCAAAAGTCAAAACACAAATTGTACAAATTATAACATAACCACACCCAAAATGTACAAATTTATGATCAAAATGTACAAATTTTTGGTCAATTTTACATTTGCTTCTATTTATCTTTTTTCTGAAAATCCAACTCGGGGGAGTACCGTCTCGTGAGGCACCCTTATTATTGGTCATGATTGGGCTTTTACAATCATGAAACACAAGCCCAACAAATATTAACGAGCTAAACACCAGCCCGCAGAGATGCTGATCCAAAACAGGCCCACCCGGTCCTTTTCTCATCATTTGCTCATACGACATACCTTTTTTTCTCCTTCACTTTTCCCCACACACTTTCTCCGTTCTTTTTCTCCATTCTCAAAACTCCAAACCGTGTGCAATGTTCGTCTCCCTCGCATACCTTAACATGATAACATTATCATCGAGTCATCTGGATCGACAATCGATTTCAGGCCGTCCAAGAACCAATCCTTTCTTTCTCATCCCGACACTCTCTGTGATCGGAGCTTCAATAAATCGACGAACCAAGACGAATTGAAGAATCAAGGGAAGAAGCTGGAATAAGGGATTAGAGATGTACACTGTGCTTCTAGAAGTGTACCTATGTCGGTTATATGGCAGTTAGAGTAGTTTAGTATATAAACAGAGCATTTGCTTTTTTTCAATTCACTTTTGCTGATTCAATTCTTGTAGCTTTGTATACATTCAATCAATTTCATTTCAGTTAATGAAAATCTCATTTCACAAAGCTCAATTTCACTCTCCGTCCGTCAACGGACCAAAGCCGCTGCTGCCACAAGATGCTTCGGAGTTGGGACAGAGTCCAGGTAACATTACTGGAATCAGCATCATGGCATACGACAGAACACACTCAGGTAATCACGACTGCTCAAGAAACATAGAACTTCTAGTTTATATGAGGAGCAAGATATAATTTCAATATATTATCATCATATAGTGTGCGTGTAGTGCGTGTACTGTGAATGTAAGTATGTAACTTCAAACAGGTAGCTAATTAGATTTATAAATAATGTGTCTTCCATTTGGTTTGCCGTTATACTTGCTCTGTTTTGTTCAATTAATCCAACAATCTTCTGCAGCCCTGCTAACAGAAACATGATGTATGCAGTTTATAAACAACAACAAAACACTCATGTTTAAACTTGAAAGGCAATCCGTTTATTGAAACAGAAAATACGGTAACCTAGAAGAAGTTCAATCCTAGTCTAAAGTTTCAGACCTTGTCATACAACAAGCCCAGTCAGTATATTTGATTTTAGGATCTGCACAAATGCTAAGTGCACCATAATCTTTTCGTACTACTTGCTCCCAAAAACTAGCAAAAACTCAATATTCTCGTACGAAGTGCCTGGTAAAGTTTGATAATAAACTCTGTAGGGTTGCTATTTGTGCTTGAAATCTTTGATTTTAGAGTCTTTCTTATATGGGGGCAAACAAATCGCACAAATTAGGACAATATGCAAAGTTAAGTGCCAGTTGCAAAACATATGTACTTGTAAATATAATCTTTGCGAAAAATATCAAAGTGGACTGGAAACCCAAATTATGCCTGACTGAAATCTCAACCATACACCAAATTGTATAACAAGATACAATCATACAAATGAATGAACACACACTATCAAGAATATAGGTATAATGATCAATATAACCGTACCTTATAAGGTTCAAGTTCAGCCTCCAGTCATTTCCAGAGTACTCCCGGCCTCAAAACATGCAGCGACATAAAGAGCTCCTTGATTTCTTTGACTTCTTCACAACATAATTCGGACAACCATAAACATCTATATCCTCTTCAGTTAGATGCAAGCCAAACCCAGTTCCAAGACTTACCAACTGAGGTAAGTACCGGAGCACGACTTTTCTCAATTTGGGAAACCGCTTGTCATTATTTTTACCAGTCTGCGTCTCTCCTTCATAGATGCTTGTCAGATCTTCGCAGTCTTCCACAAAAAGCTCCTCTAAGTTTTCGAGATACTCGTGAATCATTGCTGGAAGGACAAACTTTAACTTTGGACATGTGCGGACTGTTAAATGTTTAAGTGCACAGAAGCTCCCTGCGGGAATTTGAACTGAATTCCAAATATTCTCAAGTTTCCACAGATAATGGATTCCCAAATATTTGAGTCTTGGCAACACTGCATCTTTTTCCTCAACCTCCATGATCATCTTCACATTTGAACATTCTCTCAGTACACAGAAGTTTAGTTCCTTGAGATTAGACATGCCAAACTCAGATAAACTGTGGGCATTTAAGTGATGGTCCAAGCAAAAAGCTGTTGTACGCTCAAGTACCCCCTTGATTGCCTGAGGTATGTCAACCCCATTTACAAATCTCAAGCATCTTGCTCTTTGCTTATATTCTGATTCCAATCCATCAGGTACACGCGGTACAATCCGTTTAACATCAGGCCCAACAACAAACTTAAATGTCCTTAATCTGTTGCGAGTCCATGAAGGACTCAACTGGATAAAAGCAGAAAGATTTTTTACATCTGGAAAGTAGAATTCTAGATGCCTCAGATCTTTCAGTTCTGAAATATCTTTTGTTATATCTCCAGCAATTCTCTTCCACCGGTGGTCCTCAGGATGCACGCCAATAGATAGTGCTTGTAGAGCCTCTAACTTTGATAATTTGTTTATCGAGATCAGTTCCGATGGGAAATGTACATATTCACTTTCATCATCAGGCCCATAGAGTGACAACTGCAAATCCTTTAGATATTTGAGTTGATCCACTTGATCAGGCACGTTATGTAGATTACTCTCTAAAAGATCTAGCACTTCAATATGTTTCAAGTTTGCGATTCCAGTTGGCAGAGCACCAAGATAAGTGCAACTCCTCAGCAGGAGTACCTGAAGATCACTACGATTGAAGAGGGAACTAGGTAGCGTCTGGCTTTTCATGCCAGATAGGTCCAGAAATCGGAGCGCAGGCATGCGGTCGAAAAATGTGGGAGGAATATCGAACCAGTTGTCTTCACTTTGGAAGAATAGAACTACAAGGTTTGGGCAGTCTGGTCTCTCAGGAAGTGAGACTGAGCGATCCATTTTCGTCAGACTTACTACACAAGCTACATGCCATTCGTCTGCCGTTGGTGACTTTGCAGAGGCACTGATGAGACATTCTGGTGGTACTGCACCATTTAATTGATGTAGTAGATGTGCTGACAATGGGGAGACTTTCATAGTAATACTCGGATCTTTCTGAAAAGCTTCCTGATCTGGAAGCTTCTTCTTCACACGAAACAAATAATCATTGTTCTTTGTACCCAGATCATAGTGACCCAAATCCTCCCAGCTGGGATGTTGTAACTCTTGTAAGGAGGCATGTAAAATCTTCAATTCCAGATCCACATATTTATGCAACTCATGAGTTGCAGATATTGGAACGGTGATACTTTCATCAACAGTAGAACTACTCCAGCCCACTTCCTCAGCATAATGCGAGATCTCAGTTAAACTAGACCGAGTTTGCATGTTTTCTTTGAAATTCCTGATCCCTCCGGGCTGAGCAGAACAATGAGCTTCACACTTGGTTTGCTCAACCAGTGATAGATTCTCAGTCTTTCCACAACTAACAATTGAATTTCCAGGCTCTACCACATGAATTTCATTTGTGGATGAAGGCCCTTCCTCACCATGGGTAACTAAAAAACAAGTGTGGATAAATTTTAGCCAAAAAATAAAATATAAATAGAGTACAACTGATACAGAACAATATGTAAATAAACAGGATTTTCACACGTAAAAGTCCGGGAAAAAAGAACTGATAACACACTATCAAACAGAGTAAAGCTCAATAATATCGAATATTTCTATGTGAATAATGTAAGACAACTATTCTAAAAGCTATTATATATAGACCACGTAGAAATCAATATTAATTAAACAATAACGAGAACTCCTATACTACTAGGATAAGTAAAATAAAGACAATAAAGATAATACTAGAAAACTAAACGAAAGATACTTTCTATTCTTCATAGGAAAATAACTCTAATTAATCAGGAATCAATATTAATTAAACAATAACTACAACTCCTATACTACTAGGACAAGTAAAATAAAGACAATAAAAATAATACTAGAAACCTAAACAAAACATACTTTCTAATCCTTATAGGAAAAGAACTATAATTAATCAGGAATCAATATTATTAAGTAAACAATAACTAGAACTATTATACTAGGGCAAGTAAAATAAAGACAATAAAGATAATATTAGAACCCTAAACAAAAGATACTTTCTAGTTTCTAATCAATATAGAAAACGAACTCTAATTAATATGAAAATCTAAGTCAATTGATGATACTATCTCATAATGTTTGGAATTTTTCAAAAGATATTAAATCCATCTCTTATCAACATCTCAAAGAAAGTAAAGTTGGAAATATATATAGTGTTACTCTTACTTATAAAATTGTTAATTTTAAGCTCCATAGTTCCGACTTTTTGTTGTCCCCGATTCGTTCTCCCTTCACCCAGATCAAGACAATCAGCTTCACCTTTGATTTGCTCCACAGGTAATAGATTCTCAATCTTTCCACTTGTAACAGTAGACTTTTCAGTCTTCACCATCTGAGTTGCATCAAGCGATGCAGATTTTTCCTCAACCTGTACAACTAAATCAAAAAATGTGAATCAAATTTTTGTAACACTTACGTAAATAACTAAATAAGTACAATTCAAATGTACACATATAGTTGCCAATTCAATTGTAGTACGTACTCTGAACTTGAAAATTATAGCCTGCCAATCTCCCGAGGTCATGTTCCTTCTGGGTAAGGAAAGAAGCCACCTGGGCATCTATGGAGCGCACCCGAACTTGAAAGTCTGAATTCCCCAAATCTACTTGTGCACTTAGTATCTCCCAAGCTGACTCGACCGTTAACTCGCCACAGAAATCCAGCTGAATCGATAGTAGTGTATTTATTTCCCCAAAATCCGAAGGGATCTCTAAAGATTCGTGTGTGTTTCGCAGAACAATATGATTAAGACATGGGAAGTGAGTGCTGTCCGCCTCCCATTTCTCCAGATCATCGCAGCCATCAATTGTCAATTCCATCAGGCGAAGGAATTGCCCTTCTACTGGAATCCATGTAGGTCCTTTGAAGGACCTAGTACCCAATTTGAGCACTTCAAGTTGGGGCAGTTCACCAATCATCTGCATGTCTTCCCATTGAAATTCACAGCCACGTAAAGTTAATTTCTTAAGTGAATTTGGCAAGGCGAGGTGTTCTGGCAGATCCATCAGACTTGTATCAAAAGAGCACGTAAGTGATTCAAGTTTTGCCAGATGAGCAAGGTTTTTGATACAGTATTTCCCAAATCCGCCAGACACATTCTCATAAGAGATATTCAACTTTCTAATGTTGGGGATTCTCCTGACGACTTCATCAGTGCACCTGAAATTTTTTACTCTCTTAAGTGTGTGAAGGTTTCTTATCACAAAATCATCTTGCCTCTCCCCTTCCTTACTTTGGGGGTCTGTGAGATAAAGACCAAACTTGAACTCAAGATGTCTAAGTTCAACCATCTCCCAAATCTCCAGGGGTGCCCCCAACCCAATTTCTTCGACGATCCATATCTGCAAATTCCTTAATAGGGACAAAGACAAAGGAAGTGTGGAATTCCATACAGCTCTGACTGCAATGTACCGAGAGTTGACTAGGTTGGAGATTTCCTCAATCACATATTTATCCTTTCTTTCATTTGGAACATATGAATATTTATCAACCGCATTCAATACCCTCAACAACTTAGAATTTTGCAACGGCAATACGCCATCCAGATCACATATCAATGAACGAGCTGAAGATCCCAACTTCACAGTATTAAGGACTTGGGGATGGTCCTCCTCTTTTGATAAGCTATCATGAATACTAATGCGGCGTTGGTTACTTATGCCGTGTTGAAACTCATGGCTACGCATATTCGGGGCAAACAGGAAGTTCTGCTTGTGCGCTTCCCTCAAGCACAGTTCCCTCAGGAGATCATGGATTTTACATAACTTTATTCTCCCGTCAGAACCACGCTTATGAACAGAAATTAGATTTCTGCTGACAAGATCATTTAGGCATTCTTCTCCAACCTCCACCATGTCTTTAGCCTGTGGTTTAATAAACCCTTCATCATTTTGGCATTCTTCTCCAAACATCGTCATGTCTTTAGACTGTGGCTTAAGAAACCCTTCAGCAACCCAGAGGTTGATAAGCATGGTGGCATTAATTTCCTCGCCTTCAGAAAATACTCCCATGTATAGGAAACATGGTTTCAAGTGAACGGGTAAATTATGATAGCTCAGAGATAATATTTGCATCAAGTGTTCATCTCCCTCTGAGTTCATAATTGAGTATGTATCCTCGGCAACATGTTCCCAGTAATCCTTGGTCTTCTCGGACTTTGCAAGAAGTTCCCCGATCACCACAATAGCTAACGGAAGCCCTTTGCAGTTTTTAGCAATCTTCTGTCCAACGTCCTTTAGTTCAAGAGGACAAGTATCCTGATCAAACACTTTAGTACACAGAAGACTCCAACTTGCATCGTCGTCCAAAAGGTTCATCCTCACGCCAGCAGAACCACTTGATAGCCTAGTAGTTAGGATTATTCTACTACCATTGACATCATTTGGAAGATACATATCTACCATCTCCAAGACCTTGAAATCCCACAGATTATCCATGACAATCATATATCGCCTTCCCTTGAGATTTCTGAGTAAACGTAATCCTAATTTCTCTTCCGTCATTTCACTCAATTCATGCATGTATGCAGCTGAATCTCCCTCATTGCCATCTTTAATTTGACTCAAGAGCACTAGAAGAATTTGTCTAGGACTGTATTCTTGAGACATCGAAATCCAAGCGCGAATGTGGAAGTGGTTCACAACAAGTAAATGTTCATAAGCCATTTTAGCGAGAGTGGACTTACCGATTCCGCCCATCCCGACAATTGGGATGGTTTGGCGATGGGGCTGGGCTTTGGTTAGCTGGTCCAGTATATCTATCAGCTCCTTCTTAAACCCCACCATGGCATCTTTGGTCTCGATTGGATTAGGTGCTGCTGCCGTCCATTGACCGGTTATCTGAGTCGTGGGTTGCAGTTTCAGATCTTCACTTCTCTCCCTCTCCTTAATCTGCACCCCCTCCTTCTCGATAACTTCCATATCTTCCAATTCTTTCTCTATTCCTGGACTTGGCAAAACAGTTGTCTCGCCTGTGGTTGTAGCCATTATTGTATCCGTGACATGAGTTTCGATGATATCTTCAGCTGCATAGGCCGCATCTGCTATTTGACTCTCCAAATCTACTGCTCCTTCACGGTTTCCATGGGAATGATTCTCAAGAAAATCAAGCAAGAAATTCACCTTCTTCTTCAGCGATTGTATCTGCTTCTGGTCAAAAGGAATGGGGAAGCAGGTGCGCCGTTGAGCCTGGTCTAGGATATTGATAATAGAAACCAAAGCTGCATATGCTGCTGCCATGTCTGCTTTCAAGTTACAGGTAAATTGTTTCTGAAGGTGTCAAATGATTCACGTGTAGAGGCGTATAGGTAGTAGATACAAGGAATTGAGGATGAAGATGAGGAGACTAAGCATTGCTTGACTTTCCAGAATAAATTTGCATCAAACCACCCAGATTCCCTCTTTATTCATTGGAAACCTGTTTCCAACTCTTGAATTTATCAATTACCCCAAAATTTTCAAACATTGTTCAAAATTATCCATTCTTATTCAAAAAAAGAGACAAACGGATTGTTGCTTTACAAAATAAAAAAGAGAAAATTATGAAATAGTACAACTTTCATATCTTTATTGCAATTTAGGCTCGGTTTACCACTAACTTATCAACTAGCTTATTAGCTAGATGAGTTTATTTGACCATTGAGGGTAAAATCCAAAAAAGGTACTCCAGAGGGAGACATTTCCGATTTTGATACTTTAAAATGGCTATATACAATTTTGGTACTGAAGAACATTATTTCATGCC
>JAYMSL010004155.1:0-11462 GCA_036897195.1 Plantago coronopus | reverse complement strand
AGTTCTTCTGATAACAATCGTGACTTACTAGCCCAAGTCGAGAGGCAAAGAGAACGTGCGCGCATAAGAGCAAGAGAGCGAAGAGAATCTATGAGTGTCGAAGAACGAGAAACTTACCTTGCACGACGCCGTCAACGATATCGTGCCGCCGTCAACGATATCGTGCCCACCGAGCGGCGTCACTCCCCTCTCATGCGCAGGACCTAAGCACAAGTTGTTGACAAACAAATTAATGCTCAATTTACTTTTTTTCGGAACACATTCTGTTATGATATCATGTAACACACATTTCTTTCTGTCGCAGGCCACAATAACCAGCATCAGTCATCTACCACAACAACTCATAATGTGACTTCTGCCTCGGTTCTTCGAAATCAACAAATACCTCCACAAGGTACACAGGGCCGTCTCAGTGTTTCGGTGGCCCTGTGCGATTCATTAATATAGGCCCAAATATTAATATTATAAAAAAAAATACGGTTATTTTTTTAAAGGTAACTTACAAATGTGAACATAAATAAATTATATTGGGAGAAAGGAATTAAAAATTTCTTAAAATTTCATTATATTAAAAAAATGAAAATACAAAATACTGTAGAATAATATTATATAAAATAAATGAAAAATAAATAAAAGAGCCACTTAATTTTATTTTTAAAAAAGGTAAAACATGATATAAGTCAAATGTATAAGTAACAAATTCTTACTACTAATATAGACATAAAACATATAAAGTGAAGTAAAATGTCTGCATTTAAAATCATAAAATAATATTTATAGAGTTGAAATAAAATGAGATATCAAATGTGGAAATACAAAGAATAGAGTACCAAAATGAAAACAAGAAACAAAAAGTTAAAAGGGTTCGAAAAAGCTTCAAAAGTGTGTTCTAAATAATAAAATAGAAATGTTAAATGTTAAATAAAAGATATACGTTAAATATGTGGAAGTAAAAAGGTGAGGGTCAAAATAAGTAAAGAAAAATAAAAATGAAAAAAAAGGAGCAAAAGGGGTTAAATATATGGAAGTAAAAAGGTGAGAGTCAAAATAAGAAAAGAAAAATAAAAATGAAAAAAAAAGGAGCAAAAGGGATCCAACAGGTATTGAACCTGCAACCTAGCAATAAAGAGCCCCTGAGAAACCGATCTTCAACCAACACGCCACAATCAATTTCTGAATTGTTTTGCACAAAACTATTTAATAAATATACCCACTTGGGAAAAAATTGGGGGCCCTAAATTTAGTGAGGCCCTGTGCGGTCGGGCTGCCCGCACAGGGCCTTAGCCGGGCCTGAATATGGGATATTATAAATTCTTGACTTTACTCCTGATGATATACATATGTCAACAACCATGCCATCACCGATTTATGATTTCCATGTTCCAATTCTATTAAATCTAACTGGGGTTAGAAGTTTTGTTAAATAATACTACCTTCCAAGTTCCAAGTAATTACATTTGTTTCCATTTTCATGTCTCAAATTAAAAATATATTATTGAATAAATTTGATCCTACACCTTCATCATTTCACTTATATAACACTTATATAATGATTTTGAAGTTGTAAAAGATTATTAGGATGATCACGTCACATCACTACTTATACAGTTACACTAAGTCTTTGTTCTTTTCAACTTAAGTTCAAATCCATTCAATTCAGTTCAGATTCAGATTTAGTTAGTTCAAATTTGTACTTCACTTCAAATCCATTCCGTTCAGTTCAGTTCCGGAATCCTCAGCTGAAAAGAACAGAAACTAACCCGATGAACTTTTTTTTTCAAACTTTCGTACTTAAAAACTTGGGCAAACTTTAATCTTATGTGTGCTTTCATAGATGACAATTAAAATGTGTAATCAGCTAGTAACAAATTTCTCCATATATAAATCAGAAAAGAAATTGTGAATCCAATATGTTACCTCCAAAGTATTAAAGGTGAATTAGAGATGACGATTATCATTATTAGTGTACATACTAATCGTGCCACATCGCAATAAATGCACATCACAACGAATTATCCAAACAAAAAAGAAGTTAGATATAAATGATTTCTTGAGCTGTTCCGTGGACTTTCTAGTATTTTACTAAAAAAAGCAAAGACAAATTGTAATTTGCGATTACTTTCTCATCAAACTGCACCGAAAAATATAACCCAAAAAGAAAAAAAGAAAAAAACAGAAAAACAATAAAGCTGCTGCTTGCTTGAGAAGACTTCCATTCCCCTCAGAGTTTCAGGAAACAAAATCCCAACACCAAACAAACAAACAAACAAACTAGAAAATCCCCTGTTTTCCTTCCTTCTTCTTCTTCTTCATCCACAGCTACACAACACAAAAACCAAAGTCAACTCAATGGGTGAAAACAAGCAGCCACCACCCTCATCATCATCCGCCCGCCCCTCGATCGCTCTGCCTCCCAGGACTTCCATCGACACCCTCTACACCGGCGGCACAGGTGCCAGTCCTGGTCCGATGTCCTTGGTTTCGAGTTTCTTCGCTGAAAATGATCCTGAGGGCGACTGCCGGTCCTTTTCTCAGCTTTTGGCCGGCGCAATGTCCCCAGGGGGTTATTTTCAGCAGGAGAGTAGAGGAGGCGGCGGAGGTGAGTTTCGATTCGAGGCGCAGAGTAGGCAGCAGCATCAGCAGCAGGGGATGTTTATGGTTCCGTCTGGATTGAGTCCTGCTGCTTTGCTTGATTCTCCTGGGATTTTTCAGCAGGTATTTGTTTTGACTTGATGTTATGTTGTATTGTTGTTGTTCTTTTGAGTTGCTGCTGATGTTATATTTCGTTTCAGAGTTTATTGATGTGGTTTTAGGTCGATTCTGACCTGGGGAGGTTGAGTTTTGAAGTCATTTGATGTGACTTTGTGTGTTTGATTGATGGTTGGTTGTTGATGATATGGAAATGTGATGAGTTTGTGAAAATTGGAACTTCTAGACTAATAGACCCAACTTCTAGACTAATAGACCCGGTCGAGGTAATAATTTGCGATATCTAGAGAGCGAAAACGTAAAAATGGTTGTATCATCGTACCATTTGGGATGTGGAAATATAAGGAGGTTCTGCTATCCTCTTAATATAGCAATTTGAAGACAAGAAATGTTTCATAGAGGTCAGTCATCATGGGTCAAATATTGGAGTTTGTAAATCAAAGAGGTCTGGTTCAATCTTTGTGATGGATCACATTGGTTACACCTTTTGTGGTTAAATGTTTGCAATTACTGGAATATGTGTGGGCAGTTCCTGGACTCAATCACATATTTTGGTTCATTGACACTGTTTGACGTTAGGATATTATTGCAACGAAAATAGAAATTTGTTATGCTGTTAGGCACTGTTTGACGTTAGGATTTTATTGCAACGAGAATAGAAATTTGTTATGCTGTTAGGCACTGCAAAGTCTTGATGATGTATATCAAAGTTGCAAGATTGACATTTGTTATGCCACTCATGCTGTTTGATCCTGTGATCTGAAAGTATCATCAAGGAATCAGATAAATGCATGATCCTATTACAGAGAGAAGAGAAGTCTCCCAAAAGAATGAATCTTCAATTTCTTCATTAATTGGTAATGAAGGTGTGAACTACTACAAGGGCAGACAATAATCTTAAATTCAGTAGCGTTTACTGTTATCATTTGAATCACATTATCAGTCATTTATTATGTGTTTAGTCTGCTATTACTATTTTACCAAGACACTGCACTAAAAGTTTGACCTGTGGATGGATTTTTATGAGAACTTCAAGAACCTGAAAGCATGTCATGATCACTGATGAGACTCGTCTACTACTGGCTACTACTAGTTACCAACTTACTAGATTGACTAGTGCTCATTATAAAATTTTAACATCTATTTAGGATTGCTTTACGTACCACCGCTCTTATATATTTGGATGAACCAATCGGCTGTTTCTCCGTATGTGAATCTACTTTGGACTGCGAGTATTATTTCATCAAGGAATTGAAACTTGGCTTTAAGGTACTGGCTGATACTCATCATGACTTGAGTTGAGGGAAAAGAAACAACTCCTAAGAGAAAAAAAAAGGGCAAATAACAACGAACAGAGAATTTTCATTTCGACGGTCATGACTCATGAGTCCTATGAGCTTGCGCGGTATACTGTTGAGTACTGTATAAGCATAAAGAGGGATAGGTGTGCAGTGTGCCTGTCTTCAAGGAGATCTTACACTTTTTTGGGAAATGATAGTATTTCATAACCAATATGCTTCTTTATGAATTTGTTTCCAATTAGCAAATTTACTCACCATAATTCCATAATTAATAATTTGATAAATTTTGCAAATGACCAACCATAAGGGGGCGAACTTAGTATTGTCCGTTTTGGTACATTTCTGTATCATCTTTGTATTGCCAGTAGTTATTATGATTTTTGAGTATAGCCAATCTATATATACCTGACATCCATTGAACATTTAGAACTCTCTGTTTGTGCTACCATGGTTCTGCATGTCAATTCATGTGCTTATTCTCTGATTTGTCTACATTTACCACGTCAAAGACTTAACACTGTTTCAGCTTACACACACGTGGTTCAGTTGACTCTTTTGCTCATTTTGTTATAGTTCAGACAATCATTTAGTTGTCCTTTAGCCCTCTCAACTGAATGAGATGATATATGGATGTGATATTTGTTCTCTTTAACATGGACATGATTGTAAACATTAATTGATTTTCTCTGTTGCTATTTTCCGGGGAGCAATGTGCTTCCTTTTGAACTGACTTCTGGGGGAGTTATATTTGAAAGTATTAGTTTCAGATAGTACCTAGAGTCCCCTTCTCTGAAAGAATTTTTCTATTCTTGCCATTGTTTTGATGCGCATCTTTGTTATATGAATAGGGTTCGTATGGAGCATCTCAACAGCAGATGATGGCTCAATTGACTGCTCAGTCTCAAGCCCAAGCACAGGCAAACATGCATACGGACTACAGATCTTTATCCTCAGCTCCTGCTTCTTCTCTTTCAGAAATGCAACGTCTATCTTCCAATGCATCTCTGCAACAGAAGATGCCTCCCTCCAGTGTTATGAATGATTCATCTCTTATTTCTTACTCTACTCAGAAATCCCAACCTGCCAACTTCCCTGTTGACAAGCCTACTGATGACGGTTATAATTGGCGCAAGTATGGACAGAAGCATGTGAAGGGCAGTGAATACCCTCGAAGCTACTATAAATGTACTCACCCAAAATGTCCTGTCAAGAAGAAAGTTGAACGGTCTCTTGAAGGTCAAATAACTGAAATTATATACAAAGGTCAACACAACCATGCCCCACCAAGTAAGCGTCCCAAAGATACTGGTTCCGAGGGTCAGACTGGGAATTCAAACATGGAGTCTAGCCAAGTTACACCTGATCAGCTATCTGGATCAAGCGAAAGTGATGAAGTTGGTAATGGTGAGACTAGAGGTAATGGAAGAGATGAAGATGAACCTGAATCCAAGAGAAGGTATGCTAAATCAGGGTTGTATAACAGTTGGCTCTTTTCTTTTCTTTCTCGAATATTTATGATATGCTTACATATTTTCAGGAACATTGAAGTCCAGAGTACAGAGCAAGCATCATCGCATCGAACTGTTACGGAACCTAGGATTATTGTTCAGACCACCAGTGAAGTGGACCTTCTAGATGATGGTTATAGGTGGAGAAAGTATGGCCAGAAGGTTGTCAAAGGGAATCCTTACCCAAGGTACTTTTGTTTTCCTTTCTTACTAGTCTTTTGTTATGAAAAATTCCTTTGGGTTAAAATCTTATGATAGGCATAGCACAAGTTGGTCCTTAGCTGTAGTAAGGGCAAACTGGAAAAGCATTCGACTTAAAGCTTGTTTGCGACAGTACAGCTTATTCAAAGTTAACACAGGGTATCTGCTGTTTGTATACACAGCTTTGAACATCTTTCATCTGATAGGAAGTTGTTATAAGCTAAAAGGCGGAACCTGGTTCAGACCCCAGACCACCTTCTAGCTTGTTATACTATATGCGTAAAAAATATGCAAATGCTTTTGCCTCATCTTCTATAAATGGTCTCATTATCTTTCTTTATATTTACTTCTACGCATGATTTTTACAAACTTCGCCATTTCTTCTGAAAGCTCTTAACTGCATAACATCACCTATATGCTTCTGGTATGCTCAATATTGAAATCTGATTGTAAGTTGCTTGCAATGTCTATGTACACATTTTTCTTCTGGCATTGCTCCCTTTATTATCCTTGGTGTAGAGATAGTGTGACATTTTGTTACTATTGTCACTCATTTAAATGATTAGTATTCGGTAGTGGTAATTTAGCTTCTATACTGTTTTAAGATTTCTCCTGACTTCTAATTGCTTTGGTTTGCAGGAGCTATTATAAATGCACTACTCCAAACTGCAATGTCCGGAAGCATGTTGAAAGAGCTGCTAGTGACCCCAAGGCTGTCATAACAACGTACGAGGGGAAGCACACTCATGATGTCCCTGCAGCTAAGAACAGCAGCCATAACACTGTCAACGCAACTTCACAGCTAAGACCAAACAACACGCTGATGGACAGACAAATGGCAAATAGAAGAATGGACTTTGCAAACAACGACCACCAATCTGTTGCACTTCTTCGTTTCAAGGAAGAACAGATAACTTAATTCTCATACGAAATATTGGCAAGAAAACAGGTACCAAAAAAGAAAAAGAAGACGACATGGCATGCTTTTGAGCCATGATGTTGTTAGGATTATACTTGCATCACAAAAACATACAGAAACGGGTAGTAACTAGGGTATACAATTACAAAATGTTGTTGGAAAAAAAAAGTTTGAAAACTGAGCTGTACAGGATTTGTTTGTACATTTCATGAATAGGTGATAGGTGCTTGTAATATTTTTGTTGTGTTCAATTTTTTTCTGTAAATTATTTTCCACTCCATATACCGAATCACTTGTATTTGTGAACTTATGTTGTATACTTGTATTTTTGAACTTGTTCTTTTGATGATTATCACCGTTCTTTTTATGTGAAGCTATGACCTTTACTTGTCTCTTTACTCCAATTGTTCTTGCTCAATTTTACTTCTTCGCACCAGTAACTATACATGCTTCCGGTTTAGACCTTGGCGGTCCTCGGTTCCAGAACTGCCAGTTCCATTTGGTGAACATGGTGGAATCGGAGCGGTTCCGGTTTTGAACCGTGGAACCGGCGGTTTGGCAGTAAATATACAAGCTTCTGGTTAAGAGGCTTCAAGTGTCCCATAGTTCGACACCGGACTTGATCACGTGGCCGACGACTATACACTAATACACCCCATTCTATGTTGAATGGGGTATCCGTACTGGTCGATGTGCTTCATTATCCGGATAAACAAATTGAATCCAAAACTGTGTTCTCAGTCAATCCCGCATAGGTTCATGGATTAGAGATAGCTCATTCAAGCAATACAAACCAAACGTGATAAAGACTTCGTCAATGGCCTACCATATGCTGTTCTATATTGTACTTTGTGACAACATTGTCAAAGTCTTGCGCATTTTCTTGCAGAACAAGAACAAAAGAATGTTAACTACTTTTTGCTCACACCAACTACATCAAAGTCTCTTTCTAACCTTCCAATACCGCACTCCACGGTCTCCACCTAATGTTTTGTTTTGTGCTTAACTTACGGCAGAGTAGTTTTGATCTGTTGCAGGCTTTGATCCATGCGTTGTAGACCAGAAAATCGTCGCGTAGCACTGTGAAATTCACTAACAGATACGATACACATATTGTACTCGTATTTACATGTCGTCGTATGCGTCAGCGTATTGTATTGTACATATCCAGATCTCTGGAACATAGTTCCAGGAGAGTATTGAACTTCATTTTATTTATTTTTTGCACTTTTTTCCCTTGAAGTGTAAAGCAAGAATCTGATTCAAAGGAAATGTAGTGAACCTTGAATTAAAGAATGATGAGCACATGATTTATTGAAAACATAACTTCTGCCTTTCTTCCACTTCTCTTTTTAGCCACACCAAGCCTACAAAACAGTTTCTCTATTGCCTTTCTGTGCTCACATTTCTCATGAACTCTGATCATCTCTCGTCGTTCTTCACGAATTGCTCGTCGTTGAGGGTTACAAGCATTGGCATCTGGCCAGTATTTACGAAATCTATCTTGTTGAGACGAGCGCAACATAAAACCTTTTCAGGCAGTTCCTCAGGATTTTGAGCCTGCAGTGACAAAAAATGCCGTAAGTATATGCAAGCTGAGAGATTCACCAGAGGGTTCTAACAGAAGCAGTACCTGAATGGTTAGTCCAAGGTCAAGAATCCCGTGCTTTAAGCGTTCCCTAAACGCTTGCAGCCCCTTCCTAGATATATAACTAAAACGATGCACATCAAGGTCGATTTCAAAATAGTTCGGCCCCTGCAAACACAAGATTCGAATGACTTTCACACTCAATGTGATTGTGGAAGGACATCCTGGTGATTCCTATATCTTTGAAAGATGTACTATACCTTGTGAAAGGTATGTTGTGGACGTGAAAGAACAGGCTTATCCTTGTATGCCTGCAGAAGCTTTCTTTCAGCAGAACTCAAGCCAAGGTCTTCTGGATTTACAGGATTTACCATGATTTTCAGTCTGTCCCTGTGAGGAACAACACATTCCCTGGCAAAGCCTTTCACAGTTTCCATATCATTTCGCAAAAATTTCTGTGGCAAAAACACCAAGAATTATGATCAGTAAGTCAGATTCTTACACGAGGTTTGAAATGCTCGACTCTCTAAGTATGTTAACAACAAATATGAGGATTACCCTTAAAGTTTCCAAAAATTCCGGAGATGTCTCTTTATCGAATTCCTCCGACAGTTTGAAGTATAGTACAAGGCTCATCCCTTCCCCATCACAGTCTCCAGGGAACATGGAAGCAGGATAAGTAGGAAGCTGCAAGAAAACCAGACACAAAATTTTGACACTGCATTCGTCCTGAAGTAGCTTCATTTCATGATGTCAAATTTAGAGAGAAGAACAGTGCTACTACAGTCTACAAGCAGAAGTAAAGGGCTTAAACACGAATGAGATGGTACCTGTATATTAACAATCAGTAATGAAGGCAGCTCATGGTGTTTTTTGAGAACAGGGAGTTCAACGTGCTGCGCGATGTGATGTATCTTCCGTGGGCAAGCAAAAAAATCAACCCCGATAGGTACATATGGGCAGTAATTGGAAGCAGGATGTTTCTTCTTATCCCTGCACCGAAATCAGGAAAGAATAGTAAACAAAACTGAACATCCTCAAGTAGTACAGTCACTGAGGAATATAGTAACTCAAAAGCTTGCCTTAAATAAGTTTCGCCTCGCAGTGTAAAGGCAGAAGGTGCAACGTCGCACCAAGAGCCTGGAACCAGCTTTTCAAATGAAGAACGCGGTATCAGGAACCCTGCTCTAGGATTACACAGGTATCTATTTGACGAACCTGCAATAATCGTCTCATAAAACGTCGCCTCATTAGCTTTTGTCAAGCTCCGAAGTTCAACACTTTCTGTCTGCAAAACCTTATGTGAGTCGACTTCTTGTCCATAACTGGCTGTGTAGTCAGCAAGGCTGACAAAATCTTCATCAGGATCGGAGTCAATGACACTTAAGGAGTCGAACCACTCTTCATCTTGTGAAATCTGAATATCTGATCTCCTGGAGACTGCTATCTGAGCATCTTGAAAATCCAATGAAACGAATTCTTGTATAGATACATAACCAGCATAAACCTCCTCCCTGGCGTTGTTGTTCAAAGAGGCAACTATAATTGAAGGAGCTACCTTTCTCCGTAGCTTACATGACTTATACAAGTGCTTCGCCTTGGACTTGATCTTCTTATTCGGCTTCGACACACAGCCACCCATTTTACTGACTGAAATTCATTAACTGCAGAAACATAGATCCCTTAGAATCCAACTTTAACATAGACAGTCAATCAAGAAAGCTTCATACAATCCAGACATTCTAGTAAGATAAAGTAAACATATGCTAGAGACACAAATTGTATTACCACAAGATAAGTATATTCTCTAACATAATCAAAAGACAAGAATTAAACAACATAAACAGAACAATGTGAAACTGTAGAACATGTATGAGTGTATGACTAACATTGAAACTTTCTTCCTTCAACAAATGTCTAAGGCCACAAGTCTTGACAAAAGGACCATTCTTGACTCAAGAAATGGTCCTAAACATTAAAAGCAAAGACTTCTACAAATGGCTTCCTAGTAGTTCACACCCGAAATCATATAATTGAAACAATCTTGTGCTTGAAATGCATCCACAAACACTCGAAATATACGTAAATGCATACACTCCAACCCCTTTAATTGACCTTGACAATTTATCTAATAGTCCTAATTGAGATGGCTGTGCTAAACCGTGTTGCAATCATACATTCAATGCAAGTTGCAACATTTTCAAATGATCTGGACAATTTAACTAAGAGGCCTAACAGACCTGCCTTTGCTAAATCTTGATTACAAACATAATCACAAGATCAACATGTATCAACCAAAGAAAACTCCCTGCAGAACAAAATCAAATCATGTCGAAAACTTTGACTCGACAACTCAAAACAAGAACTGGATTACCTTAATACAGAAGAAACAGCAGCACACTCAACACAGTAGTATGACTGATCAGCAGAGAAGAGTTTGGTTTGTATTAACAAACAATTAACAACACCATATATGAAACTAATTAATCTCCCACAGATGCAAGACTTAACCAGCAGCTAGTTTTGTGTGAAAACACATACAAAATTATGGCAAATAGAAGTCATGGGAATTAATATATATACCTCATGTACAGATAAATATTGACCAGAAACACAAGCAACAACTTACCAGAAAATTGGTATGGATTTGTATATTAATTAAGTGCAAGGCTAAGCACAATGTTTTGGTGCTTTCCCACTTAAACAAACTAAAATGACAGAAATATCTGAAAGCGAAAAGGGTTTGATAGTTATGGATTGTTCACAAGTCTTGTTAGTAGTTTAGTAAGTCTTGAGAGTGACTGCAAATGATTAATGTGATAGATCGATACAGAGCTAATGAATTGGTTAAATTTAATTAATTAAAATTAAATATTACTGTATCAAGATTTTGATAGATAGACAACTGTACACGGTGCCAAGCTATTTAAAACATGTAGTGAAGAAGATGGATGAAGATGATCTGATCATGGCCCTTTACCACATAAAACAATTAGTATGCAACAACAACTACTTTCCCATAACACCTAAACACCACTATCACCTATCAAATATTCTCCTCAACCATTTTCTTTCTTATTATTTTCTATATAAGTAATTCGCCTCCAGTTAATACAAAATAGAAACATATCGGTCTGGGGTCATAACTCATAAGGTGGTCTAGTGGTAGATGAAATTCTTTACTAAATAGTAGGTTTGGCGTTCAAACATTAGGAGTCACATGTTTAGATGTACAT
>JAYMSL010004154.1:0-11464 GCA_036897195.1 Plantago coronopus | reverse complement strand
ACAAAATCCCTGAGTCGTTCTTGCATGATTTACTGCTTTATATACTTTGTTCTAGCAAGGTTAATTAAGTTAATCTGTTAGGTTGTTGCTTAGGTTGAGGTAACCACGCAGACAACCGAGGTTGTGTTAGGCTGAATACCTTAAGTATTCTGCAGAGTTATTAGATCTGGGAAGTGCAACACTTTCAAGAACATATATGCGGCAATGACATGTATCGGCATGTTTTACCACCGGATTGCTCTACATTGCAGTTACCTTAGGATAACATTAACATAGGGTGCTACAATAGAGAAAGAATAATATAGTTGGCACAAGATTCAACGGATCACATGCGAACAATTAAGTTACAACATTCAAGTTCCTATATGAACAAGTTGGATGATAAACAAATGCAGCAACCTTAAATGCCACAACAATCAGCTCCATTCCCAATAATATCGTACTACTCCAACACATATATCACAGGCTGTGTCGGCTTCACCAGATCCTCCTCCTTCCTACACATTTCCTCCCACCATCCACGCCCATAACCCCCGCACGATCTGTCACCATCTCATTCGCTATTATTCCTTCCTCTTTGGTTCATGTTTACTCAGATTGGGAGATAATCTAACTAACTCTCTCAAGACTCAAGAGTCAAGAGTGAAGCCGCTCCTTTTAGGTGCGTACTAAATAAATTTACTGTGAGGTCACGCAATAACCTGCAAACTACGTGAACTAAATGAATCGCAAGTTTAACACGTTCTAGTCCAGAATAACATAATCACATAAAATTCTTCGTCCATGAATATGAGCTTGTTACTAAGAGTATAATTGACCTCTTTTTAATCCATTGAGTCATGCATCGTAGTAGGTTGTCTTTGTTACTTAGATTATTTGTTATCTAGCTTCTTGATTCGCCTGGATCATGGGATTGGCAGCTTCTTGATTCGCTTGGATCATGAGATTGGCGTACTATACTTTTGTGACTTTTTAGTAATAGAATTTATCAATTTATTGAGAAATGCATCTTTTTCCTACTAATGTAACATTTAAAAATAAAATGTTACCTCAATCAAGAGTGTTTTAAGTATTTGTCTGTGTGTTTTTAAACTTGTCTTTGTGTATTTTACAGATATTTTCTGTATATAAAAAAATGTTGTATTTCACAAAACTGTCTCACATATTGTTTTTCTGTTGTTTAAAAAAAGTAAAATTACCAATGTGTAAAATAGTATAGAATTCGATATAACACATGCAACACCGGTTCGAAGAGAATCGATCACTCCACCTCCAACTTATACGTACATTGCAAGTCGTAACTCCAACTCCAATACCAATCAACCAACCTGTACCTCCATATAATTAAGTCATTAACAAGTCACTAATAAAACTTAGCATTAAATTCTTACTCTAATGACCTTGCTATCTCCTTCCTCTAAGTCAACCCATTCACATGCTTCCACGTGTCCTTGCTTCATTTCCCATATTTAAAATTCAGGACTTATATATATACCCACCAAATTGTGCAAATCACAAACACACACAACACACACATTTCACACACAAACCACAAAATTTCAAACACTTCACACATTCGGTCCATAAAAACTTTCTTTCTTTTTCTATTTTCACACACAGACCACCAAATTTCAACTTTTTACACTTTCAGTCCATAATTAAAAACCTTCTTTCTTTCTTTTTTTTCTCCTCCTCCTTGTATATTGTCCTTTGGCAACCATCTCTGTACATCAATGATAAACAACTGCAATGAATTTGCCCGCCGGATTTTGAATTTTCCGGCAGTTCGTCCTTGCGAATCCGTTTCTTTCTCGAGCCTTCTCAGTTCACTGATCAGCTTAGGCCACAGAATATGTGGCTTAAAATCATCAACTTTTTACACCAACAAGAAGAACGCAAGAGACTCGATCCGTTTGATCGAGACTCTTGTAGTTTTTCTTGAAGAAATCCGAAATGGGTCATCAATATTTGATGATTCCATGCTGTTAAGCTTCTCTGAGCTCCATTTCATCTTCCAGAAGGTTCATTTTCTGTTGGAAGACTGTGTTAGAGATGATGCCAGGCTGTATATGTTGTCGAAATCGGAGAAGGTCGCGACGCATTTTCGGGTGCTGATCAGGGCTATTGGGGTGGCTTTGGATGTTCTGCCTTCACTGAAGTCTGATGAAGTCCAAGAGTTGGTGGATTTGGTGAGGAAGCGAGCGTTGAAAGGAGGATTTGAAGTGGAGAAAGAAGATGTCCGAGTTTGGAGGACGGTTCTCGAGGTTTTGGATCAGTTTGAAAAAGGGATTTCTCCAGAATTTGCTGATTTGGAAAGGGTTGTTGAGTATTTGGGGATTGAGAGCTGGTATGAGTGCAATAAAGAAGTTAGGTTCTTGGAGAGTGAGATTGGGCTTGAGATTGCTAATGATGTGAAGAGGGATGTGGGATTTCTGAGCAGCTTGGCGGCTTTCATGGTGTATTGCAGGTGTACTGTTTGCGAGAACGACTCTGTGATGAACGGTAAGTTTCAGGGGTGGAGTCATGAGGTGGTGATCATGGGACTGAACCCTGATGATTTCAGGTGTCCAATCTCTTTGGAAATCATGACTGATCCGGTTACTCTATCCACTGGTCACACATATGAGCGATCTTCGATTCTGAAGTGGTTCAGGTCTGGTAACCACACTTGTCCCACGACAGGTGAGCGGCTGATCTGCATAGATCTGGTACCAAATCTTGCAGTGAAGCAGCTCATTAAGCAATACTGTCATGAGAATGGGATCCCGTTTCCTGAATCGGGAGGTCAGAATCGGGACGTGAGGAAGTCTGTAGCTGGTGCGGGTAGTATTGCAGCTGAGCAAGCGATGAACCTGCTCGCTAATTTTCTTGTTGGCAGGCTTGTGGCTGGAGCGAATGATGAAAGGTCTAAAGCGGCTTTTGAGATTCGTCTCCTCACCAAAACAAGCGTTTTTAACCGGTCTTGTTTGGTTGAAGCCGATGCTATACAGCCTCTCCTGGGCATGCTGTGTTTGAAAAATCCGGTAGCTCAGGAGCACACCATAGCTGCATTGCTCAATCTCTCGAAGTATGCGAAAAGCAAGAGAATCATTGTAGAAAGTGGGGGGCTGGAGCTCATACTTGATGTATTGAACAACGGGCTAAAGATTGAAGCCCGTCAACACGCAGCGGGTACATTGTTCTACCTTGCTTCAGTTGAAGAGTACCGAAAGAAAATCGGGAGACTCCCGGGCTCTATTCCAGGCCTTCTGAGCTTGATACAAAATGGGCCAGATCGCGCCAAGAAGAACGCATTGGTTTCGATCTTGGGGCTTCTTTTGTACCCCGAGAACCATTGGCGGATACTATCCTCCGGATTAGTCCCATTGGTAGTCAACCTATTGAGTTCTTCCGAAAATGAAGAGCTCATAACCGATTCACTGGCCGTACTAGCCTCTCTAGCCGAGAAACTCGAAGGCGCAATGGCTATCGTGAGTGCAGGAGCTTTACCTGTAATTATTGAAGTTCTGTGCGCTGCAGGCTCAAGAGCGACGAATGAGTACTGTGTCACACTGCTGCTAGCTCTGTGCATGAATGACGGAGCAGACGTGGTTCCAGTTTTAGTAAGGAACCCGTCGGTTATGGTGGTTTTGTATTCGCTACTCACCGAGGGAACGACTCGCTCAAGCAAGAAAGCTAGCTCACTCATCAGAATGCTGCATGCCTACAACGAAAAGGGCTCTTCGGGATTGATGGGTCGTCCCCAGGAACGCTTTGTTCCCGTGTGGTAATCAGTTTTTTAGGTATTACCACCACTACATGTATAATATAAACACAAGCTTCTGCTGTACATACACACTGTAGGGTGCTTGTGTTTGTGAATGTTTTCTTTTGTTCTTTTTTTTTACTTTCTTGATGATTTCTGTTGTGACTGAAGCTCAGTTTTTGTAAGGGCTAGTCACAGATGATGATGCTTCTATGTTTTTGTTGAAGCACTCTGCAGAAATTGCTGTTGTAACTTGTATCAAAGTGATTCTTTTGTTCTTGATAAGTAAATCTTTAGTTTTATTTACATAAGCATTTGATGTTACTGTTATGAATAGTCTAAGTATGATATGTGTAATGTAAGCTAATGATCAATTTATTCCTACATAATCAGAACATTACAAGTAAAGCTTGCTACTGAGAGAGAGAACTTTAACAAATACAAGGATAGTTTGAACTGGAACATAAAATTTCATCTGCCTCTGGATGGTTCTTAACCAGTTACCACTTACCAGTAATACTTCTGTCTCCGCCATCTGACTGGAGCGACGAATGAGCTGCAACAATTTTAGCTAATTCTCCATGGAACCCCAGTATATCATCCGCTCTTGAACCCAAAGAGCGCAAAACTTCAGTAGTACTTCAGCTTAAAGAGCAGCAGATTAGCTAGTCACCTTCTGTTCTTATTTAGGATTAGTTTTACAGCACAGGGTGCGAACAGTAATTGACAGGAGAGGGCAAATAATCCTCCTAGTATGTTTGTATGTAAAGTTACATGAGCAGTCTACTTTTCCAAAAGTTTGTACTCACTTGATCAGACATCATCATTCATCATACTATGAGGTTTTGAGGTAAATGCGACTTAATATAACAACAGCAGATGTGCTCTTTCAGCGAAAATTCATGCAATTTGTTTGTGTTAAGGCTGCCAGTTTGGCCATTATCCACATCACAGGAAAGATTTGTGCAAAGTACAGACTGATTCACCCATACATTTCCGCAAAGAATCATAGTCTAGTTACACATAGAATGAGTTAAAATGTTGATAGTATATAGCTATTGATCAAGATTCAAGGATGTGGTCTGGGTTCCATTGGGTTCCGTTTTCCCCAATTCACCCTCGTGAAAAGATCAGACAAAAAAGATGGGAAAATTACAAACATAATTCTACTTGATTATTGCAGGGTGCACCTAAGCAGATAAGCTCATCCGGTGAAGAATGATGATAGAGACACAAAGGCTTCGCACAAAAAGATTGGTCTCTTAATCCAAATGAGAAACAGAAAACGAAAAATGGACTAGGAAAAAAGAGATAGGCCTGTCCTGACAGCTGGGATTCCATGCACCAAATTATGCTGCAATCAGCTCAGGTTCTCGACTTCTCTGCTAGCCCATTCTCTACTCTCTTAATCTCAAAGATGAGCATTCTCCACATCTTCAGCACAAACATCTCAGCCTCGTCATCCAATATTGTCAGTAGTCTTTCAAGCATCTCACCTGCATCGACGTGTTCTTGGGTGCTTGACACAATGTAGTCCACAAGTGTAACTTCTTCCTCTCCCAAATACTCGGTTATCTTCTTAGATATCCAGGGTCTCATTTTCTCGTGCAGTGAATTCTGTTAAGAAGAGCAAATATAAAAGATTAAACTCTAGGTTATCAAGCACCCAAGCGAGAGCTGAAGGATATTCATGCTCCATTGTTATCCAACTTAAGAAACTTAGCTCCTTCTCAAAGCACCATGACCCAAATCCCAAATTCCCAACCAGTAATTATACCAAACTAACAAAATATTCTCAATGGCAACAAAACCATAGACCCAAATTTTAGAATTGGCCCGGTCCGTAATTAATCCTTTAAACCTGCTGTTTGTGAATAAAATGTTGTGCTTGAAACTACTAGAAGCAAAAATACGAATAATATAACAGTAGTTAGCTACTTAGCTGGAAATGCACGCGAAAGTAAGAGCTGTAGCTGTTACCTGATCATAGACCCTCCAGTTTATCACATATGAAAACAACTCATCTTTGGTCTTCGGTATTGTATCGATCAACTGCTTTGCATCCACAAGCTTCTGAGTATCTTGTGTCTTTGATTTACTATATCTCTCTCTATCACTATCCTTTCTGCTCTCCTCACGGATGCTATTATTCTCTTCTGCATGTCTACTTCGCTCTCTGTGGCTAGATCTATCATGAGATCGTCTGCCTCTCTCCTTTTCTACATCTGCTTTCTCTTCTCTAGCATTCACAGAGGGCATGCTCTTCGAATATTCAGTCGCCGGAACCATATTTGCGGATGGGCCTTCAGGGGTAGAAGGTTGGATTCTTTCATGGTCTTCTGTTGTGTAGTCAATTGGAACCAGGGGTCTCATCTTCTTATCCTTGTGAGCATCCTCATCCTCGTCCTCCTTGAATACAGAAGGGACGGCAGTTCGTTTTCCCGACCCTGAAAGACCAAATCCCAACTTTCTAGTGGGCATATTACTACTTTGCCTTGCATCAGCATTAGATAACATATAAGATTCGTCATTAGCGCCATTGTTCATAACTTCTTCAGCTGCTATTTAAAAAAGAAATATTTGAGATACAAAAATAACATGGGAGAAAATAAAAAGAGTATATACTGAATCACAAATTTAATCAAACAATTTACCTTCATAAGTTCCATGATTTGGTTTGTGGTTGATCGTCTGATCAACACCATTATCCTGGTTCCCGAAGCTGGAATCGTTAGGCATTTCAGCTTTCTCATATCCATTAGCTGGTTGGCTGGATGCAACAACCGATGCCTCATGGAGTTTCTTTTGCTTTTCTTCTTCAGCCATCATTTTAGCTTCAGCAATTTCTTCTTCCTCCCTTAATCTGTCAGCCAAGTCATCATCCTTCTCCCTTTCTCTGCGTTTCCTCTCATCATCACTAGTCTTATATTTCCTCTTTTTCCCGTATCCATCATCATTATCGCGTTCTTGATCCATAATTCCCCACTTCCGTTCCTGAGCCTTTTCTTTCTCTCTTTCTCGCTCTCTCTTTCGTCTATGCTCCCTATCCCTCTCCTTCGCTTCCCACTCTTTTTCACGCACCTTGTATCTCCTTTCATCCTCTCGGTTTTTATATTCTCTCTCTTTCTCCCTCCTGGATCTATCTTGCTCCCTCTCTCGCTCATATCTTTCAAGTTCTTTTTCTCGTTTTGTGTCCCGGTCTCTAGACCTATCATTTCTTCTACTCCGATCAGGTGAACCAAGTTCATTTTTCTCATTTTCACTTGAAAGTTTACTTTCGGCCATCTTTTCATCATCATTTCTGTCAGCATCTGCAAACGGGATTTTAAAAAAGATATATTACTGAGAAACCCATAATTGATTTGTAAAGAGAGAGGTTCAGTAAGACATCAATCAATGCTTGAACCCTTTGAACAAATGTCATTCAAAGGGGTGGTAAAGAGGATCACATTTACATTCTACAGAAGGTATACTCACCATTCTTTGTAACATCACCATCTGATTCCCTATCCCTCGACTCAGATCGCTGTTCTGAGCTTGACTTTCCAGGACCATCAACAGATAGGCGTGGAGGTGGCGGAGGAGGTGGTAGTGGCTTGCTTATAAACCTCTCCTCTAGTATTCCTTTAAGCTTCTCAAGAGCCTCACGGTCTGCTTGCCTGTCCTCATCAGTTACAAGACCTAAATTGTTCTCCTTGTTTGTGGTATCACTTTCATCCTTCTTCTGTTCATCCAAGGTAGGCTTCACAGATTCTTCGATAAGAGTTATGGCTTCCTTTGTATCGGCACCTGCTGCACTTGGCTCTTGCTTATCAGTAACTTCAGTTTCTGATACTTTGGCAATCTTTGAACTCTCCACTTTTTTCTCCACAAATCGTTCCAGATATTCCCGGGTTGCTTGATTCACATTTAACTGCAGATTCGTCAAGTCAGATATGTATCAGTCGGGAACATTTCTCATATTTTATGAAGGTTGAAAAAAGTAGGGATAAAACTGTAAGGGTAGACAGAGAATACCGAATTAGCATAGTTCGAGGGAGGCTTAAGACAACTATGGATACAGAAAGTACGTTTTCAACCACGCACAAAAATAAATATTCCCTTCGCTTTTTATTATTTGTCACTTTAGGATTTCTACACATAAGATAAGAGGTGGTCTTTTCTTACTGAATATAAAGAAATACTACAATAAAAGAAAATCTACAAAATCCCACTAATCTATTATATATGGAAATGGTGTAGCAGAATGACATATATTTTGAATAAGTTTACAACCTAAAGTAGTAGAGTAACACAACAGAAACGCGGAAGGAGTAATAAATTATGAGACTGTGGCTTATGTGAATGTGATGACCATCTAGCAAAAAATCATAATGCAAGGCACTTTGTGACATCTTGCAATAACAATGTTACTGTTAACATGGCGTTATGCATAAGGAAAGCAAAAGAATGTCACATTACCATCAGTTCTTGTCCGTCAACACTCAGTTTGTCGAGCAACCGTAGCGCACGGAGAACTCCTTCAGCAGACTCAAATTCACAAAATCCAAAGCCTTTCAAAGTTCCAGAAGGATCTTCAGGACGTTTCCAACTCTTCACGGGCCCACAGAGCTTTGAAAAAATGTCATGGTTGAGATATATCGCCATTTTCAAACAGGATACACAGACTATGCAGGATGGAAAATAAAACTAACTCAAACAGAAGCAATCAAAATGAGTAATATACCTGCAGAAGAGAGAGCATGAAGTCATTCTCCGCAGTTGTTGATATCTTCCCAACATAAACAGTTGTTTGTGGCTTCTCCATAACACTTGGGAGAACAGGTGCAGGCGGCCTCACAACAGGCGGCATGATGGGTCCTCGAATTCCTATAAATGGGCGGGCAAGCGGAGGCATACCACCAACTAATGGCCTTGGAGCAAATCCCGGTCGCATCATTTGCGGATATGGCGCAGGATAACGAGGAACTCCTGCATAATTGGACAAAAACACCTATGCAAAATTGTCAGAGCTTGCAAGTATCAAAATTAATATTCCATTATGATGAAAACATAAATAGTACGGTAAGATAAATCAAGTGTTTTTACCAAAAAAACAGTATTACAAGCAATAAGATATTGCAGCACAGGCATGAAAAACTCACCAGCTGAACATATAACCTGAAGAAAAATCAAGATAACAGCATTGGGGTTCGTAATCAACAATACATGAACTAGCCATACCTTATGCTTCCACTTAGAAGCTAGAAATCTCGTCAGAATTACCCCAATTCTGGCACCGAAGTGGGGAAAGTTTAACTTTGAGAGTGAGACGAGACAATAACACTCCTCACTCAGAACACATGCAATTGAGGACACCTGACCATGACTTAATGGTCTACAATTTTGAATCACCTCTCAGGTAAGAATTTAATCATGATTGAGCATGACAGATGTCTTAGGTAGAAAATAAGCACAAAGAAACTGGAACTAAATGTATGATTGAGGAGATTGTGATACCTTCAATGACAAAGGCATAGCCGCACTCAACTGTTAACAAAGTCTGTTGCCGGCAATTAAAACTTTGAATCCCATAAATGGACTATAGATTTCTATCTCTACAGGAAAATACCCTAGTTGTCAACATAGGAAAACCACAAGCAGTTTAGCCTGAAAATCATGGAAAGTATGTTTTCTTTGAACCCACTGCATGTTACCCTCCCAGGTCCAAACACGATGTCACCCCATGAGTGTCTCTTATGCATTAGATAGGCTATTATATCTTTTAAGCGTGTAATATAAATATATTTTTAATGCGTGGTATGGAAAGAAGAAACAAATAAAATGGACGCATACCAACAAAAATGAAGGAGTTCAGGTGTAGTCTCTAATGATGCCGTCGAACCTTTCCCAACGTAATCAATCATGAGCACACTGTAGGAGAAAACATCGAGTCATCGATACCCCTAATCCAACCAACACATATCCCTGCCTCCCTACGTAGTCACTAGTCCTCCAAGCCTCACTAACACATTTTTATTTACAAGTGACCATTCGACCCAACACCAAGACATATTAACAGGCTCATGATTCAAGAAACATAATATACACGACTAAAACTGTAAAAAGAAAAACAAGCAAGTACCTCAATAAAGCTACAAGCTTTCCAATTAAACAGTACTTACAAGTTCAAATGATCCACCTTTACGGCCCAATTTTGTAATCCACCAAAGAAATTCACAACAAAGACATAATTCAGCTGAAAATTAAATGCACCAATACAATAGAGGAAGACAGAACGAAAACCCACCGTGTGGAGGGAGCATGTACCCATTGAGCATCTGAGGTGGCGGGTATCTCATCGGCTGTCCGGGAACTGAATACGGCGGCGGAGCCACCGGAACTTGCTGTGGCGCGCCAGTTCCTGCAGGAGGAGCCATCATTACACCAGGTATCGGAGTCTGATAAGGCCCAGCCGCGAACTGAGGAGTGACGGGCCGAAACGACGGTTGGATCGAGGGCGGAGGAGGTGTCAGGATTGTCGGAGGCGGCGGAATTGGATTGGGACTAGGGTTAGGGTTCGGTGATGGATCGGGCTGTTGAGGTGGTTGCGGAGTGGTCGTTGTCGATTCTTGCGGAACCGGTGACGGATGTGGATCGCCGGTGGCTGATTCCGCCATGGTTGGTTGGAGAAGAGAAGAAATGGCGATTTCAATTTTTTCACTAAAAAATTAAATTTGGGGGTTTTGGGGATTTATAGTGTGCCCCTATATATATCAATCAAGAAAACGTAGTGAAGTTATATTCCGAACAGGATTTGCCAATTTGATTTTTGGGATGAATATATGAGGAGATGGTGGGTAAAATTTCTACTGAACTGTAAAATTTTAGGGGTGAAACTAGTATCATTGAGATATCCGCGTGTATTCGTTGTTTATTATTCTAATTTTATTATACGAAATTTATATTAAGTATGAGTAATTTTGATCTAAAAAAATTACAACAGATTACATTTTGATGTCGAAATTTACAAATTAAATTGTAGGGTATTGTTTTAAATTTTTTAATCACTTTTTTCTTTTCTTTTTTGAAAAAAAAAGGGTAACCACCCACTACTTTTGGTAATAACAACTAACAACTACCTTAGGTGTGTTTTCTTAGTATATAGTAATAGATTATGCGGTAAAAAAATTTATTTTGTATGTGTGTGTGACCATAATTGGCATTATATGATTAAAATATTTCTACCTCCATACCAATAATGAATCAAGGCAGTTTTATTTATGAGGCTCTTGTGGCACATGTTTACTATAAGGCATAAAAATAGTATATGGCCGTAAGTTTCAATTTTACGATGGAATTACTATTTAATAGTTAATACTATTACTGTTATGCAAAGTTTAATCAATCATTAAGAAAAGTGATAGAAATCGAAAGATAGGCATGTCAAGAACATCGTCAGAGACTATGGATTACTCTGAAATTGAAAAGTCATTTGACTTGTATTAGCGAGGTTTGTGGAACTAGAATATTTTATCACGGCTACCCAGAAGTGATAGAGTCCTTTTTGTTGGTTCAGGTTTCCTAGGGGGTGAATTACGGGCACCACCCCTTAAATTTGCGCCTATTTTAAATATCCCTTGGATTTTGAACAATTACATTTAAACCCATCAAGCCATTTTTGTGTTGACCAACTGAAAAATAAATCAAAAATAAAATATAAAGGATTGAATTGCAATA
>JAYMSL010004153.1:0-11466 GCA_036897195.1 Plantago coronopus | reverse complement strand
AATGCAATTTTGTTTTGTTTTGTCAAATGCAATTTGTTTTTTTATAAATTTTTTATTTTTTTTTTTTTTATATTTATTTTATTTTTTAATTTTCATAATGTATTTTTTTTTATTTTAAATTTTTTTTTTTTTTTTTTAATTAAATTTTTTTGTTATTTTTATTTTTTTTTTTTTTTATTTTTTTTTTTTTTTTATTATAAAATTTAAAAATTTTTAAATAAATTTCCCCTTTTTTTTTTTTTTTTTTTTTTTCGAAATTAGAATATGATGTGATGATGCATATTCTAGTGGAAAAGGAAATTGAAAAGTTTAAAAATAAAAATAAAAAAGTGAGAGGAAAAGAAAATAGAATTCTAGCAAAAGTCTAAATAAATATTCTTAGCGTCAAGAAGCAGCAACGCTCATCAAAGCAGGCAAGTCTTTCCATCGCCTTTTCTAATTCTACATCTCCAACTGTATATATATAATCCCAATACAATACAATAATAATCCCATTCATTCATCCATCTTTTTCTTGTTATTATCTACTTATCATATTCCTCTCCCTTTTCCTTCCTCCTCCAACCTAATCATCAGATCCGGCTCTGTTTCCGTTTTGTTACCATGGCTTCCAAGCGAATCTTGAAGGAGCTCAAGGATCTGCAGAAAGATCCTCCCACTTCTTGCAGCGCTGGTAATTTTCCTTCAATTTCGCCTTTTTTCGGTTTGTTTTTGTTTAGATTTGGATGGAATTTGGTGGTTTTGGTGTTAAAGGTTTGATCTTGAATTGTTTCTATTTTGGGGTTTGACCATTCGTAGAAAGGTGTGACCTTTTGTGTTGTCTGGGAAATTTTAGCCCCTTTTTGCAAATTGGGGAACTTGGGATGGTTCTGATTCTGATTGATGTTTGATCCTGTTTTGTTATTTGTAGCTCTGATACATAGTTGTGTGTTTGGGTGGTACTTAGTTATAGAAACAGACAGATTGTTTCTTGGAATATGTATTCCGATGGGTTATTGTTCTGATCCATTAGTTGATGTGGAGAAACATGACAAGTTTTCCCAGATTTGTTGCAGATGTTTTAAGACTTGAAGCTTTTTAAATTTCCGATTCGTTCTTGGAATTTATTACTCGGTTACCTAAAAGTGGAAACTAGAAAATATTTGAGAATTTATTAATGAAACTGAGTAAAGTTTAATCTGTGACTATATATATCTGTATGATTGCCGTGGGTCTCGATCAGGATTGTGCATGTATGAGGGAGAGAGGTTGCTATTTTTGATGCCTTTACTTCATACACCTGCACACAAATAATCATAAGGATTCGATCTTGGAATTTATTACTTGTTCCGTCACCTAAAAGTGGGAAATATTTGAGATTTTTAATAGGAAACCGAGGAAAATTTAATCCGTGACCACTATATAGATTTGTATGATTGCCCTTGGTCTCTAGGATTGTGCCTGTATGAGGGAGAGAGGGTGCTATTTTTGTTTCATTGTAAACAACAGGTCCTACCTAGATCTTCTAGCCTATTTTGCAACTTTTACATGTTTCATTGTACGTTTGGTTGTTCTATTTATCCAATGTGTTTCCTGATATGAAGTCAAATTGGTATTAGGTTCTGAAGTTCTTGTTCTGTGTTAGCTGATTTCAGTTTGAGTAGTCCTTCTTCCCAATTCTATTTGAGAGGTCTTTTTATAACTATGATTGTTTAAGTCCAGCTTGTCCTCAAAGATGCATTAGTTTGGAGCTTTGCAATGTCTTCTCTTATTATTTTAGTTTGCCTTTATTCTCTTTCATTCTATTGTTCTCTAACATGGAAATCTGATCTTTTGACAGGGCCTGTTGGTGAGGACATGTTCCACTGGCAAGCAACAATAATGGGCCCACAGGACAGCCCTTATGCTGGAGGAGTGTTCTTGGTCACTATCCATTTCCCTCCGGATTACCCATTCAAACCACCAAAGGTATGAAATTTGCCACAAAATTAAGTGATGCTATTCTGACAAATTTGCAAAACAAAATTATTTCAGGATACATGTCCTCAATGTGCTATTTGTAAATCTGTGTGGTATGCCTGTAAAACCAATAAGTTTAGGTGACAAATGTTACATGATACCTGTTGGTAGTTCTTTTGCCATCGTCGTTTTTGACCTTCAAGGTTTTTGTATTTGATAATCTTGAGACTGAATCTGCTCGAGTTCAGCCTGATAGGCACTTTTAGATAGTAGCAGAATTTTGTTTTTACATTCATCATGAGGTGGTGGGTGAATCATGTGAATAACGATGTGTATTATAAATGCTTGGAGAGGTATTGGAAGTTTGTTACACAAACTGAATTTGAGTCTTGATTGCTTTTTACTTGCACAACTACCTGAATAACCAAACTTCAATCTTGGCCTGTTCTTGTTTATATGCTTGGTTTGTAATGAAAGCTATAGAACTAGTAAAACGACATGCCATGCGATATAGAATTAAAAATGGTCTATATTTACTTGTGGCTGGAAGTTAGCAATTACACTTGAGAACTTATATGATTTTATTGAAATTTTGTCAAGGACCTTCTTCTATATCTCATGGCTGTATATTTTCAGGTGGCATTCAGGACCAAGGTATTCCACCCTAACATCAACAGCAATGGCAGCATTTGCCTCGACATCTTGAAGGAACAGTGGAGCCCTGCCTTGACGATTTCCAAGGTAATTTGCATTTCTTTTCCTGCCTATTAATTACTAATAAGTGACAAGTTTGTACACTGTTTTCTAGTTGATTGATTATGACTAAAAAATCCATGAATAGCATACATGCTATATGATTGTAGGATGTATAAGCATGTTCCATACTATGTGCAACTGAACAATTTAATTGGAGACATATATATATCTCAGTTTGGCTTGCAAGGGAACCCAACTACCCAAGTTCACACATGTAGTTTGTGTACCCAGACACCAATAAAAGCCATATATGGGACACACTAGTGTGCTCTTAGTATGTATACGCTAATAGATTAGCTCAGTTTAAAAGAAACTAAACATAGATATTGCTGGTGTGTTGTCCTCAAGAAACTAAAGATTGGAATGTGTTGTACTGGCGATGCATAATCCGTGAGGTGTATTAAGGATATGCCTGCTTAAAGCAGCTGTCACTCTGCTTAATCAATTAGACAGCTACATAATGTGCTCTGCTAGACTCTGCGCTACTCTATTTGCAGAATGTTTGCAGAATGTTGCACAGTTTCGTCCTATACTGGAGTCACTTTTGAAAAACAGAATTTTCTTGTTGAGAGTGAAATTCTCAATGTTTTCTGTTTCTAATATTGGAACTTTGCCCATAATCTAAACCAACGTCTATTCCTTCAGGTTTTGCTCTCCATCTGCTCACTCCTGACAGACCCGAACCCTGATGATCCTTTGGTGCCAGAAATCGCCCACATGTACAAGACCGACAAGGGCAAGTACGAGCAAACTGCCAGGAGCTGGACCCAGAAATACGCCATGGGCTAGTCGACTGCAGCCTGATTATGCAATGAGATTTGGGGTATCATAAAAATTCGAGCTTGTGAAATATTAGACATTATATTATCGAATTTAGAAATGGCAAAGTGTAATTTGTTTATGTTCCCAAAACGTGTATGACTATTTAATCCAAATCTATTGCATTTTGTGTCTGACGATGTCTATCTTGGTAGTCTTTGCCTTTGGAAATGGTTTTCTATGCAAATTGAAACTCATAGTTGATCAAACAGACTGTTTGTATTATTATTGAAAAAATACAGTTTAATGTAAGTTAGTAAAGCCTTAATTATCCAACTAAAGCTCGAATAACCATTCTCTTGTCTTTAACTCTTTACCCTATGCTTAAGTGCCTCTAACCCTCTCCCATTGATCATTGTATCCAAGGTGTGTGATATTTATGGTCTATTCAATTCAATTTACGTGAAATTTTTCGTATTGAACACATCTGAAATCAAGTTGAGTTGAGTTGAATTGAACATGACCTTCATATAAAAAAAGTTGAATTGAACGAGCCGCCTTGAATCAACACTCTTCTTTTTTTTTTTTTTGAAAATCCAAATTGCATTACTAAAATTAAACGGTTACAGTTCTAAAGAAAGTACGATCATTCTGAATAATTACATCCGAAATCCAAGCTAGGGACATATCCCAAATAAAATGGAAATTAGTACTAGAGTCTGAACTACTAAAATCAAAAGTGCTGGAATTAAAGAGTTCGTTACAAGCAAATTTAGCAATGGAGTCCGCTACTTGATTTGCTTTTCGAAACACAAAAGTCGGTCTAACACCGTCAAAGGCTTCCATCAGTCTCCTAGCTTCTTTGAGAAGTACCTGCTGCATTGGTGTCGCATGTGTATCACTGTTTAAGCATGATATCAAAATTTGTGAGTCAGATTGTATAATATTTTTTTGTGCTCAAGTGGGTAAGCCAATTGTAATCCAATTTTTAGAGCATAAAATTCAGCTAAATTATGATCCGCATCTCCTAGGAATATAGCAGTAGCTCTTATGAATTGTCCATTATGATTTCGTATTATTGCTCCTGCTCCAGCTTTCTTACTTTCTTTGATCTGGGAGCCGTTTATATTTATACAAATGTAGCCTTGAGGGGGTTTCTCCCATTTGCAAGGTATTGTAATGGTACGGTGGATACCTGCCTTCTTTAGTAAGATGGCGTTATCTTTGGTAAGCTGGATCAACTTGTGGTTGAATGTGGTTATGTTGTCGGTATTGTTCTGGAAAATTCGCTCGTTACTGTATTTCCAGATAGACCAAAGGAGTAATATGAAATGTATTTGTCTAGGGTCGTTATAGATGAAAGAAAAGACCAAGTGTGCTAAATGTTTAGGTGGGGTATCTTGGAATTGGGCTAGGATTCAAGTTCTAGGTTGAAGAAAGAACGGGCAATCAAAGCAGAGATGTGTTATACTCTCTTCTGCATTGGTATTGCATAAAATGCATAAGGCATCAAGAGTGATATGTTCTTGTGCATTCGTTGTTTCGTAGGAAGTCTTTCATGGATACCATGCCAAAGAAAGAATTTGACTTTGGGGATGTAGGCTGATTTTATCGTGAAGTTTCCCTGCGGGGATGGATTCCATATATAAACGTTTTGTGTATTCTCCGATGGGACCGGTATTCCCATTATTTCTAAAAGAATTTCTTGTGGAATCCATTTGTTTAATTCTATAATGTTCCAAGAGTTATTCATGAGAAATTTTTTGACTTTAGTTCCCGGGGATGTTGGAACAGTAGAATAGTCTCGAAGTATTTTTCCTGGTATCCACTGATCATTCCAAAAATCAGTATTGTCACCATTTCCAAGTTTGACCCCGAGGCCGTTTTGGAAATCATTTTTTAATTTTATCAGATTTTTCCAAAACTAACTATTCGTAGGTTTTGCTTGTGCTTCAAGATTGTTGTTATTCGGAAAATATTTAGCTTTGTAGATGGAGAACCAAATGAAATTAGTCCCTTGAAGAAGATTCCAAAGATGCTTTAGTAAAAAAGCTTTGTTGAGTGTGTGAAGGTTCCGAAGGCCTAAACCTCCCAAGTGTTTGGGCTTACAGACAGAAGTCCATTTCAACTCCTCTCTTCTTTTACCATTTTTCCTGCCATTCCAGAGGAATTGTCTGTTTATCTATTCCATCTTGTCAATGACAAGGGATGGGATCTGAGTTATGGACATACAATAAGATGGAATGGCGTTTGTAACTGCTTGTATTAGTGTCAATCTTCATGCATAGGAAAGAAATTTTGAATGCCAAACATTTATCCGATTCATCATTTTGTCAATGATTTGGTCAAAAAGGTCTCTCTTTTTAGATCCTAAAAGGAAAGGGAGCCCTAGGTATTTGTCGTGTCTTTTATTCGGAATGACTTTTAAAGATCTCGTAATATTTTGTTTCAAGTGTATAGGTGTATTGGGAGAGAAAATAATTCTACTTTTCTCCCAACAAATGTGTTGGCCCGAGGCTCGAGCATATTGGTATAGGGTTTCTTTATTGACCTCCACATTATGTGGGGTGGCTTTACCAAATATGAGGCAGTCATCCGCAAAACTGAGGATGGGTATTTTAGGGCCATCTCTAGAAGATTTTATAGGGGTAAAGGTGTTGTCGTGCATTTTTTTAACCAACAAATGAATGAACAGATCCTGACAAAGAATGAATAGGTATGGAGACAGAGGGTCTCCTTGTCTAAGCCCCTCAGTGGGGTTCCAGTCAGGAGATAAGAGGAAGGTTACTTTAACCGAGAGGTTAACTGTTGAAATACAGTAGAATAAAAGCTTAATGAAATGAAGGTGAAAATTGAACTTTTTGAGAGCAAGTTCAATAAATGTCAATTCAAGATGGTCATAAGTTTTTTCTATGTCCAGTTTTAAAGCAAGAAAGTATTGTCTCGACTTTTTAGCTTTTTTGCTCATAGTATGAAGGAGTTTGTGTGCCAACATAGCGTTGTCACTTATTTTCCGTTTTGGGACAAAGGCATTTTGGTACGGGGATATTAACCCTTGGAGGAAAGGTCGCATCCCTCCCACCAATATTTTTGATATAATTTTATAACTGACATTGCACAGACCAATTGATCTGAATTCCGCCGGTGTGTTCGAGTTTGATTTCTTAGGGATTAAGACGACAGTTGTTTTGTTCAACTCTTGGTCAAAATAACCTTGGGAGAGGAAATTATTGACCAATTGTATAATCTTTTATTTTATAGTGTCTCAATTAGACAAGTAGAACTTACTATTGAAACCATCTGGACCCGGACTTTTGTCCGTGCCAATTTTTCAGTGCATTAAGCACTTCTTTTTCATCCGCTAGCTTAATCATAGAGCTGTTTTGCTCGTTTGTTAAGGTAGGTGTTTCTATATCAAGAAAAGGTGTGAGGTCCACATTTTGAGATTGCGAATTCTCTTTAAAGAATTCATGGAAGTTCATAAGAATTTCTTTTTGATCGTGGACCCATTGTTGGTCCTTATTTTTAATACCATGTATGAAATTTCTACGGTGTTTGTGTGATGCATAAGCATGGAAATATTTGCTATTCGCATCACCATCTTTGAGCCAATTATTCTTAGCTATGTTGTTTCCAAAACATAATTTTTTGTATTTGAAGCTGTTTTATCCCTTGTTTCTTCCTCTTGTGGTCCTAGATTTATGGAATCATTAGGAGATTTTGTGTGATGTTCTCCAATTTTCGTCTTTGGATTTTAAAATCCGCATTTATAATTGAAAGGGATGCTAGGTTCCACTTTCTTGTTTCTTTACCAAGCATGGTAAGTGTTGAGTTCAAATTGAACTCGGCATTGTTGCTATGTATATTCCAAAATGCCTCAAAATTCTCTTTGAAGGCAACATTTTGAGTCCAAATATTTTCTAAACGAAAAGGTTTAACAATTTTAAAGGGGATGGGGTTAGTGTCAACAAGCAAGGCCGTATGGTCCGAGCTAGTGTCACAAACATTTTTCACATGGCAAGCGGGAAAAAGACGAAGCCAACTATGATTACCACAAGCCCTATCAAGTCTAGAGCAAATAAAATTACTAGCAAATTGCCTATTGTTCCAAATAAAGGCCGGGCCACTAAATCCTAGATCAACAATCTTAGCCGTATGAAGGCAATTTTTAAAGTCTAGTATATGTTCCCAATTGGGGTGCATTACCTCCTACTTTTTTCGTGCTGATGTAAAATACAATTGAAATCACCGGCTACTAACCAAGGACACGAAACATAATTACTTAAAGAAGTAATAAGATTCCATACCTCGGCTTGGCGCGAAGGCTGCGCAAAGTTGTAGACAGAAGTGATCGCAAGATTGTTGTTCGGATTGACCGGGAATCGCAAAAGGAAGTGACAAAGTCGATCATGACTCATTTTAAGCTCCAAGTGCACGTGTTGCTCATTCCAAAGTATCAAATGCCCTCCCATCATAGGTGTTTCCACTTGTGGTGTAACAATTTTGGTATTGGGATATCCCAACTTTAACAATCTATATACACTAGCTGCAACCATATCTTCATTAGCCCGAGTATCCATCAAACATATCATAATCGGTTTGTAAGTCTTCATATAATTTTCAATTTCCACCATAGTATTTTCATTAAGTACACCTCGTAAATTCCAGAAAAGAAATTTCATTGCAGCCTTGTCAATTACTTTCACCCACGGTCCCGAATTAGCTTGTTGAATCTGCCCGTTTTTGACGTTTCGAACCAAAATTGGACTTATTTGGGCTGTTATCTCTTTTATTCTTGGCTCCATTTTGATTTTGTGGAGATGAACCAAGCCCAATGGTCTCCGAATTGCTATTGCCTTGTACTTCAAATTCAGCAGAGTGCAATTCCTTGCTACTTGCACGAGAATTGGGGCTTGAAAATTTGGCATCACTGTGAATTCGTTGCTCGAGATCGTGTCTATCATCACTGGGTTTCCTTCCTCCGCTTCGATCAAGCTCCGCATAGAATCGTCATCATCGTCAATGTCGAGCGGGGATGCATCCCAATCGAGAGTGTCCTCCCATCCTGCCCCGGGAGAAGCGAGATCGATGTTGGCTTCGTCGGAAAGAGGGGAAGCACAATCGAGGAATTCTCCGACGAGCTCGTCGTCCTTATCGAATCCGATGTTAGGTGATTTTGGGGATTTTGGCTTAGGGGTGGAGTTTGGATAAATTGGGAGTAGTTTCGAGTGGGAGGTAGAAGTCTGGGGAAGTTGGTGTGTCTCCTGTTCCGATTGGGTGGTGATGGCCGGAGTATTTGGTGGAGAAAACTCACCGGAGTTCCGACGAGTTCCATTGAGCGAGGTGTTGTTCTCTGCACAATCGATGGAAGCGGGAAGCTTGGTTGCACAAGATTCTTGATCTGCTGCACTGTGAGCGGAGCTTTCGAGTTCAAGAAGTGCTTTATCTCCGGTAAGGTGGTGGGAGATGCAGTGATTGTTATCGGATTGTCCAACGTTTTCCCTGTGGCAACCATTGTTTCCATCATCGAGTTGATAAACTCTGATGTCATCGGGATTCTCGTCATAGCCGGTGGAAGGATGGTGTAAGGAGACACCACCGGAGATGGAGACGATGTCGGAGCCGTGCTGCTGGGAACCAGTGTGCTCTGTGATTTGGTCATTTTCTTTCTTTTGTTTCAGTGTGCTTGCTTGTGTTAGTTTTTGTTGTTTCTGGGTATTTTTTCCTTGTAATAGAGTAGAGAAGGAAGTATAACCGGTTTCATTATCGGGAACTTGCAAAGGCATGATTGTTGTTCCTGGTATCTGTGCAAACTCTTCGTTTTCCATTGCAGCAATTTGCTTTGTGTGCTCAATAGGCTGAGGTAGCGTCTTAGCAGGCTGGTGCTTAGGCTTAGCCTTAAGCGTGGTAATAGCCTTAGCATTATTAATGTTTGCAGAGTCATTACTTCCTTCTTTTTGCTGGGAGTATGGTTTTTATGATTGGGCCATCTGTTTGGAACTTGTGCCAATGATTGGCTTGTCAGAGGCCAGTTTATTTTGTTTCTCCGTGGGTGTTTTATGGAGATGAGAAAAGTATTATGTTTTTTCTTTGCAACATAGGCTGCTTGAGCATTTTGTTGTTTAATGCTTCGTTTTTTCTTGATTATATGCCAGTCACCAGCAACATGAGATTGCTTAGTATGAAGATTACCTGAAGTGTTCTTGGATGTATCTGCTTGTTCAGTGCTAGCTGCTTCATTTCTTTGTCCTTCTCTTGGAAGGAGAGACTAAGATGTCCAATTGTGCCACATGAGTAACAGAATTCCGAACCAAGTTCATAATTCAAGTGTTGGACTCTATTGCCAATATTCAGAGATTTGGCTAGAGGCTTGGATGTATCAATTTCAACACATATCCTAGCAAACCTTCCTCTCTTTGCTTGAGTGGTATGCCAATCAATTTTAATAGGTTTGCCAATACCTCTAGCAATCTTGATCTAAGCATTGTTTTCATAGTATTCAACTGGCAATTCAGGCAACTGCACCCAAACCACCATGTTCTTGAATGCTCCAGTGGATGGCTCAAAATCAGGCTTCCATTGCTGGATTGCCAGATAATAAGTGAAGAGGGCCCAAGGCCCTCCTGCCAAAGCCACCGTGTAGTCCGCTGTTGTTTCAGTCTTGATGATATAGCAACCCTTGCCCAAATCCATGGAAGAGATAGGATTGAGCCATTTCCTGAGGCCCTGAAGATGTTTTTCCACATGTGGGATTGTTTTAGTATATCCCACAGTTTGTATTATGAGTGCTCTCTTCCAAGGTTTGTAGAGATCCTCTAGCTCCTGGGAAGAGAAGACAATTTTGCTTCCGATTTGTGTATCTGTTTTGTTTGATTCTGATTGTATCATTTCCACATCCTCCAGGATTTTTTCTGGTGTTATCATATCTATGGGGCTTACTGGAATTCCAGTATTTAGAGCCTCCTTGAAGGAGGTATGTTTTTCATTTTGTGTGTCTGTGTTTGGTATGCTAGGCATAGTAGCAAGGGAGGAAATTGTGTGAAGGGTTTGGATTTAGGTTTGGTTTGCTCGGGCATCAGAGATGAACTTTCTATTTTTTTTTCCGCCAAGGCCTCCAAATCCCGTTGTTGCTTTCGTGTTCTTTGCATTTGGCTGGTGTTCACTGTGAGAAGTGTGTTGTGTTCTGTGTTTTTGCTAGTAGAGAGCAGGTTAGAAGAGAATGGAGGTTTTGGGGGAGGGTAGAGAGAGTGAGAGTCTTCACTATTGTTTTTAATTATGCCAATACACACTCTCTTCTTTTTACAAAAGTTTACTCAATTTTCATTTTTGAGTGTCTCACAAAACTTTATCATTGAAAGCTGGCTCACACTATAAAATATTATTTTAACATTAATATTACTTATTTATTAAAAAAAAACATGAACCTCACTTATTTTGTCATTTACTTAAACTGCACGCCAATCGTAATGGGTAAAGTTTACTGAAACTGAGGTAATAGCAAGTACAATGGTGTAATATTTTTTTTCTCAAGTGAGTGACCTTTTATGGAGATTAGTTTTAACAGTCACTCTTAAGACTAATTAGGGTATAATTTTTATTTATATTTTTTTGGCGAAAAGGGTATTCATTCATCAAAGCAAATGACCTTGCATGACCTTGCAGCCATAATGTCAACTTGGATATACATTTGAAATTTTGAAACTTTTAGTGTGAGAAAAGAATTAAAGGAAAATATGATTTAAAGATATAATTCTTACACTAAAAGTACTAGTACTAAGTTGGGCTTTTCTATTCTGAGGTCGGGTTCGAACCGGCCTGAACGCAGGTCACCGTTAAATGATCGCCACGTGTAACTGGTTCGAAGTAATATATTTTATTATTATTAATTAAACATTTATAATTAAAACTGAATGAACAATTCTACCCCTAAGTTTTCAACTAGTTTTCCTAAGAAAATGTGACTCTTCTGGTTACGAATGCTCCAGCCATAGAATTATCCAATATCCATAGTAT
>JAYMSL010004152.1:0-11466 GCA_036897195.1 Plantago coronopus | reverse complement strand
TCCCTAACTATCACATCATTGAGCCAAGTAGGGCAAGCGAAAGGTAAACAAGGAGAATTATATTGCTAAAACCAAAATTATCGAAGATTAGGCTCTGTTATTTTCAACTTAAATTCAGTTTCATTCAGTTCAGATCAGTTCAGTTTAGGTTTGATTAGTTTAAATTTGTACTTCACTTCTGTAACCTTTTTTGTTAGAATCAGTAGGCCAACTTTGAGGCAAAGAGTTCAACAGTATTAGTGTCAATTCCGCCGAAGCAAGAATGAAGGTTTGTATTATTCTATTCATGAGATCACGGAGAGGCAAGTGCCCCAGAGTGAAAATTTTCCCAAATCATACATCAATCTTGAAGAACTGCATACACTAGAGTTAATATGCTACTTAAGTTCACCAAAACTAAGGAGAAACAATTGATTTGAAAGTGTAATTTTAGCGGAAACATAACATTTCTTATTAATTGTTATACTAATATCGTTAATTTCCACTTTTGAAATTCTACCAAATTTGTGATACATAATGAAAAACCTACAAAATTATCGAAAGAGTGAAATATATGATGTATTCAATATATTTGACTAAGTCTTAGATTAGGTGTTATACTCAATAATATAGGTCCGTCGATGACATATATAACGTTGAGTATAACATGTTTTAAATGTTATTCCAAGTCGATTTAAAACTGTGGAAACTGAAGATAACATAAAAGACAGCAACAGATCATGGTGTTATATCAAGTAGGGCAGGCAAGGGTTTTTTACGAAATGGGCTAAAGTGATACACCCATTTACCATTTTTCAAGACCAAAAATTGATACTACCGGCCCAACAATGATACTACGATCCAATTGAGAATCGTACTAACCCGGTGTATCATTTTGGTTAAATTTCACTTTACCCCCTCATTCCAAGATTGAGTCCCTCACGTGCTTCTTGTACTTGAAAAGAAAACCCACCTAAAAACCTAAATTCCAGATCCATTCCTATTCCTCTCAACTGACCTCCTCCACCGGACTACCAGTCTACCACCGTGCCTCCCTCTCTGCCACACCACTTCCACCGCCGCGCCTCCCTCTCTGCCACACCACTTCCACCGCCGCGCCTCCCCTCCTCTCTCCTCTTCATCTCGCGATCCCTCTCCTCTCCACTCTTCAAATCGCGACACCACCGCGCCTCCCTCTCTGATCCACACAACTATCCCTCCTCTCCTCTCCTCACCACCACCAAATCCATTTTTTCTTTTTCTTTTTTCTTCTTTTAATTGCTTGGTTTTGTTCGTTAAGATTGGGATTTGGTTTGACTGGACTGGATCAAATCAACCAGCTCAAGTGTGAGTTTTTACTGTTAATAATAGGAATGGGGGTTTGGAGATGGATGGTGGAGTAACAGTAAAAGGTTGAGTGGAGAAGAAACAGGGTTTGGTTTGGGCAAGTGGAAATGGCAGAGATGAATGAAGAGATGGAGCAAGCTGTAAATAATGAAAATGGTGACGTTGCTTTTTATTTGCAGTCAAAGTTGTTTAAGTTCCTTGGATAGATTGATTTCATTCTGAAGATAACTATTCTTAGCTATTTTAGTTTTAGATAGCTTTGGTAGTATCCCGGATCCCCTCTTTGTCGGTATCCCGTATACTCTTTGTCGGTATCCCGGATCCCCTCTTTGTCGGTATCCCGTATACTCTTTGTCGGTATTCCGGATACTATTTGTCGGTATCCCGGATACTGTTTTTCGGTATCCCGGTATCCCGGATACTATTTGTCGGTATCCCGGATACTCTTTTCCGGTATCCCGGATACTCTTTTTCGATATCCCGGATACCCGGATACTCTTTCTCGGTATTCCGGATACACGGATACTCTTTGTCGGTATCCCGGATACTATTTCTCAGTATCCCGGATACCCGGATACTCTTTCTAGGTATCCCGTATACTCGGATACTCTTTGTAATTTATTAACTTGCGAATATATAGATACGGTATGAAATTCAAACTAAAAAAAAAGATGAAATAATGAGTTCGAAAAATCTAATTTTGACAAAAAGAATTTTGTTAAAATACCCAGCAACATAGAAGATAATTTCTATAACATTACAGAACTGAATATAGCAATAGCATAAGTCAAGTTTTGAATAAGAGATAAAAGTGGTGAAGTAAAAAGTGCAGAAAAACATAATCTCACATGACTAATTTGTACTGATTTTAACAGGGAATTGTTTTAAAATACACAGCAAAATAGAAGATAATTTCTATAACATCACAGAACTGAATAAGTGGAGATTAACATAATCTCAAATGATTAATTTGTACTAATTTTAACCTGGAATTTTATTAAAGTACACAGCAACATAGAAGATAAATTCTATAAAATTACAGAACTGAATATAGCAATAGCATAAGTAAAAAATTGACTAAGAAATAAAATTGGTGAAGTAAAAAGTGCAGATAAACATGATCAGTAGTGATTAATTTGTACTAATTTTGCCCTGGTATTTTTATAAAATAAATAGCAACATAATAGAGAAAAGTGTTCCAATATATTTCTGAGTCGAATCTTTGAAACTCTCAATACCTAACAATTATTTTGGGGGGAATGAAATGGTGAAAATTTTCAAAATGAAGTGAGATTGAGTGATGTTGATGTTTTCGAGAGGGATAAACATTTAGGAATCTGCTACTTTTTCTTTTGGGCAAATGTGCAATACTAACAAATAATGGGAGTACAAGTATCATATTATCTAAGTATGTCACGTGAGAAGAGGTTGAAGAGCTTTGAGGGCAACCCAGACTTTTCCTTCAATAATTTGGACCAAATTGTCACTAGTGGATTTGGGCCTGAAAATCAGTTAGTTGGTGTATCACAATGGACTGATTTGTAGCTCCCCCTTCTAATTAGTACTTGTCTGAAACGTGATAGTTCGCCATTTCTAATTTGTGGCGGATTCAAGATGCCTGCTGGGATTACTTTTTCATTGCAGGATTGGCCCAATTGAGCTCAATAAAGCCCAATCATTTTCACCCACAAAATCAATCCCATTTCTACATGTGATTGTAAGTTAACGCCTTCACATCACTCTTTATAGAATTCATAAAAACACTCCTAAACTCAAATTTGACAAGAAAATAAAGAAAAGTGTTTTTTTCTTCAGGAAATACTACTATTATTATTAAGCAGCTAGATTACATCAAAAGTTCCCGACTCCAGGAAATCTAAAACAGAAGATTCAGCTGAGCTAACAACTCGCGCGAATCTGATAGTCTTATCCCGATCAACCAGGCTACCTAGCCAACTAGGGCATATATCACAAACGAACAAACGCAAATAAGGAAAAGTGTTGAAAACACTACAGCTTCAGGACTCCTAAATATCTGGATTCAAAATAATTGAACTCGTATACTTACGGAGTTCCTAAATTAATTCTCAAATTTATACTTCCCTATCTTCTCCCTATATTCATATTGGGTGTGATATTAGTGGATCCTACTACCATCCTTTAGTATTTTGCATTGCAAATAGGAAACCTAAAGTTGATGCTAAAAATATAAACTCCCTAAAATCTCTTCAAAACTAGAATATAATTTGATTTTAGGTAAAATTTTAAGAAAATATTTGAGACTCCTGTAAAGAGTGCTGTCATGTATACTATATTCTTTTTTGAGATTGTATATTAGTACTTTACAAGCTTTGTTAGGAAGTTTGCATTAGGATGCTAAAAATAAAGTTATGAAGTTTGTTTTTTTCATTTAGCGTTACGTTACAAATTTCCTAAACCCCAAATAAGAAAAGTTTTTTCTCCACTATTTAATTTTTTTTAGAATTTTTTTCTTACTGTATCATCATTTTCTCCACCCTATAACCTTATATCAAGTATTTACTATTTCATCAATTATCAATGTAATACTAGACACAACCTATTATAATACTATTACTTTTTAAACCAAAAGAAAGTAAAATGTTAGTAGGAAGTTTTTTTAAAAAAATGGAGGGTATAGTTGTTAGTGTAGTGACCGAAAAAAAATTGTAATGACATCTTTGTAATTTCTTTTTTTTTTTGTTGATAAATGAAATATTCATAACAGAATCAAGAGTTTACAAAAGCAGGATCTAAGGATCTAAGTCCTGAGTAGTTCTAGAACTAGAAGAAGATCTATCAATTACAATCCAATTAGCTAACCAATCCGGGCAGATATCCCAAATGCGGAGATTTAAATTACACAAAAGAGACTCTGAAGTAGTCAGATTTCCATCTTCAATTCTTGGTTCATCCGCGGCTGTGTTGACAGCAGTTTTATTCCTGGCAGTGGCTTGTTTGATGAGTTCTTTGTCGTCCCTTAGTCGCTTCTTTGCTAATTTGTCCGTCACTTCGTTGCATTCTCTGTACACAAAAGTTGGAGTAGCCTGGCTCTCTTTAAGTTTTGCTAATAGCTACCTGATTAGAGTCCTGTGTCTCCATTGGGGTTGCTGAGATCTGGTTCTGCTGGGCAGAGGCCGGGTAATGACATCTTTGTAATTGTTCCTAAACATTTCTTATATTCCTTTTTTACTAATGAAAAATTTACCCTTTTTAAAAAAAGGTTCCTATATAAATTAGTGTTAAATATTCTACAAATTAGTAAGTTAGGTAAATACGGTAAATTTTCACATAATATGTTTACTTTTCTCGGGGCTGGTGTTAAATCGAGAACAACATTTGTTAGATTGAGAGCAATCATGCTTATTTAATTTTTAAAACTTTCTTAATATAACACAATTGCTCTCAATATAACAATTTTTGCCCTGGATTTAACATTTGCCTTTTCTCAGATATGATCTACTTCAAATTGACTTTTGTTCGATGTTGTGAGATTGATATGATTGGTTTGTTGGTATAGAGTAGACTTGTAGATTAGGTTTGCATGCAGTAAACAAGAAGGATGAAGGCGAATTAGATTTAGATCTAGCTTATGTTTTCGATCCACACCCTTTGAGTAATAATATTTCGCCGTTATTAATATGATACATGATTATTCGTCATTTGTAGTTCGCGACATATTCAAGATGTCCGATGTGCTTACAGCGACTAAGCATGCATGTTGGTAATGTAAGGCTCTTTTCTTTTCAAATTTTCGACAAATTTAGTACATGTTAGAATTCTCATTCAACAAACAAAACATTATTTTGCATAAGAGGCATGCTCTTGTGAGATTCTATTAGTGATCTTCAACTCTCCGTACAAATAAACTGTGTTTAAATTATAAATAAGAAAGTGGTGACAACAATTAATAGATCAAATTGCCCAAAATGGAAACACAGAAAGCGAACTTACAATAGAACTAGGTAGAGACATGGTAATACTTTGTTCTTCGATATCATATGTGTATAGATTTCGATCAAGAGAGAATACATAGTAGACACAGTTTCCTCTTAAACCGAACTTAGATGCCGGAGATAACAATGCTTTGGTGTCATCCAAGAATAGTGTCCGGTCGCCGAGAGTCTTTAACATCACCCATTTTTTATTGTCGAAATCCGCCTTGAAGATTTTAATATACGGACCGTCATGATTATCAAATCTACAATGATAGATAAACAAGAGTTCTCCACACGATTCAACTAAATAGAATGTCGTCCCAGGAAACTCTATTAATAGGTCTGAAAGTGCATCATCGCCTTTGATGACCATTGTCATACGAAGATTAGGATCATCATAACTCGCACTCCATAAGTTATAATCGTAAAACGTCACTGCAAATAGTTTTCCTTGAAACGTTGTGGCAGCTACGATCGCATTAGGTAGATCAGGGTCTATTTCAACAAACTCATTATCACCCAAGTAGCAACACTTGAGTGTAGTTCCTGGCCAACCTGATATGACGCGACAACTGTTATCTAGCGATGGAGAAGAGAGTACACGGGGGTCGTATTTATCAAGTGACATCGGAGGAAGGTGCACTGTTTCCATAGTTGCCATGTTTAAAAGGCAGCTTTGATCACTATCATAGTCCTGCAAAAACAACCAGCCTTGAGAGTAGGAACCGATGTACTTGTTCTCCATAGCAGGAATGTGACGGACATAGTATTGGTCGTCGGTTATGCTATAGAACGTCTGACGGTCACAATCTTCTCCATCGGAGAGTATCAGCCAAGGATATTGCTGGCTTGACACGGGAGGTGAACTTAGAATGAGCTTCGAGTCGTCTTCTTCGGATGCTTTCTTCTCCATATTCTGATCAAACTTTTGAATTGCAGATTCAGAGCAGACAGAATTTGTCATCATAACCGCGTGAAAGAATACTAGTATTGCTAATATGACAAAACTCTAACTAGTAGGTGATTTGTTTTTGGCCTTGATTTGTGTGTATATATAATGAAAAATACCAGAATTAGGTAGCTGTGCACTATAAGGAAACGAAATATATGAAGAATATTGAAGAATACTAGCTTATTAAGGAAACCTACTTCTATTAGAAAAAGGTTAAACCGTTAATTTCACTCCAATTTGGCCCTGGTTTGTGTGAATAATGAATTGAATGTTTTTTTTACCACAAGTTACTACTTACTGTCTTACTATCCTATATATAAGAAGAAGGAGCCTTAATTAGTTAAGGAAACGATATTAGTTGCCTAATAGGAAACGTATTTAATTAGACATTATTAATTATTATTGGGAAAATCACAAACCAAATTCAATTAGAAAAGGTGATTAAACATTCTAGTACCATTATAGCCTCTTGATGTAGGGAAAATTTTGTAATTTTCCCTCAAAGTTTAGCCCAACTTCTAATATTGTACACCCTCACCCTCTACCCTCTATTCAGTCAAATATTTGCCGTTTAGTTTTGTTATACTTTTTCCGGATCGAATTACTCCTAAATTATGTTGATTAAAAAAAAAAGAAAAATTACATTAAAATGTAGAGTTATGGTAATATTTTGATATAATATTTTAATTTTTTTGTTTAATAAAAGTTTAGAGTAATTTACGACCGGAAAAACGGGTACCAAAATAAAATTGGAAGTTTCATCTTGGACGAAGGTAGTACATTTTAGCATTGAATGCACAGAAATGTACGTAAGATCTGTAATATTTGAAGTTTTAAACTGTAGTTAGGTTCTAATCTGTGTAAAATAAAATGTACATAAAATCTATATACATAAAGCTCTACATTTTAGTGAAGACTGTACATGAAGGTGTGACTCAACAAATATAAAAAGGCTTACATTTCCCCCATAATCCTCAATCAACAACAATGGCTGGAAAGGGCAAAGGCAACAAGGGCATCACCTGCACCCGGTGTGGAAACAAGGCCAATGGCACCGATCAGCACAGGAAGCATAAGTGTGTGAGTGTATATTGAGATCAGCTCTTGTGTATCGATTATTACTATTTGAGATCAGCTCTTGTGTATTGATTATGTATGATTACTACTAATTTGAGACCCATGATTCAGTAAAAGTTGCCAATACAAATCTCCAATAGATTTTCGATTACATGCTCAGCTCACCAAGTGTTTGTTAAATGGTTGCCAGGGTAAAAATGGATAGAATGGGAGTTTTAGCAAAAGGGAAATCTACTGATCTTGCTGAGAGGGTCCCTGCTGAGAGGTAATCAATAATCAACGATCTGTTGATTTTGTACTCTGGGAGAAACTGTTAACACATGATGAGCTCACATTAAACTGTTGCTTTTTCGATACATGTTTGAATCCTTTATAACTGTTGCTTTTTCCCTATTTTCCCTACATGTTGGAATCCTTTATGATGCTGATGCGCTGATCGTGATACATGTTTGAATCCTTTATAACTGTTGCTTCCCTACATGTTGGAATCCTTTATGATGCTGATGCGCTGATCGTGAAATATCATTAGGGGGTCGAAGAGTATGTTGGCTAGAAGTTCCGTTTTTAAGAATATTGCACAATTCTGGAAACACGCACTAAAGTACCTCCTCACGTTTCCTATCCTATATTGGTCTCTCTTTGTGGAAAAACCAAAATTTGTATGATGATGATATTGAGATGAAGCAATGCTCTGAGAAGTACAAAGTTTCCATTAAGTAATAGGTCACCTTATGACTACATAAAGTAAACTCTCACAGGCCTAAATTCTATATCGGTCTTTCACAAATGTGTGAGTTGGGTCGCGTCATAAGAGCAAGGTTATTAGAGGGGAAGGGGCTGTGTGGCATGTGAATAGGCAAGGTTATTAGAGGGGAAGGGGCTGTGTGGCATGTGAATAGGCAAGGTTATTAGAGGGGAAGGGGCTGTGTGGCATGTGAATAGGCAAGGTTGACTCCATTATCTTGATAAAGAGGTTCATACTTTTGTGCCTGAGATGGAGTAAATCTTCTGGAAAAACGATCTTCTAAGAAAAAGCAAGTTAAGATTGGTAGAACAAATGATGTGAAATAAGACTAATCAATGATGCAAAATATCGAATAACTTCAGAAGTAAAACAGCATAAAAGTTGATTTTGATGTATATCTAGTATATATTGACTGCAAACTGATATAAATGAAGAAATCATTCACTCTTTTTAGAGAAAAGATGATGAGAAAATGTTGATAGCAATTCTAGACTCCTAGTAGTTATTAGATATATAAACCAATACTGCTTATTTAAAGTTTTTAAACCCATATTGGAACATGTTTGGCTGATACCAGAATCGATATTAGTAATCTTATCTAATAAAATCTACATTCGGTAGAACCTATTGCTAATAAAACTCAACCAACTGTTACCCATTTTTCTTTAATTGAAAACTTGAAGCACAAAAACAAACATATATAACAGGAAGTCAAGTTCCTCTTTTCTGTGATCTGTATGTTGCTTTAAATTGGTAGTAAGTAACTCTATAGATTGATAAAATTAGAGTGAAATCATTTGGACTTGAAACTTGAAGCACAAAAACAAACATATGCAACAGGAAGGCAAGTTCCTCTTTTTCTGTGATCTGTATGGTTACTTTACATTTCGAGTAAGTAACTCCATAGATGGACAAGAAATAGAGTGAAAAAATTGGAATTCAAAACTTGAAGAACAAACACAAACATATATAACAGGAATTCAAATTCCTATTTTCTGTGATTTTACTTTACAATCGAAATAAGTAACTCTAACAGATTGACAAGAATTAGAGTTGAAAAATTGGACTTGAAACTTGAAGCAAAAAAAACAAGCATATATAACAGTCATTTAAATTCCTCTTTTCTGTGATCTGTAGGTTCACTTTACATTCGGAGTAACTCTACAGATTGACAAGAATTAGACTGAAAAAATTGGACTTGAAACTTGAAGCACAAAAACAAACATTATATATATAACAGGAAGTCAAGTTCCTCTTTTTCTGTGATCTGTATGGTTACTTTACATTTCGAGTAAGTAACTCTATAGATTGACAAGAATTGGAGTGAAAAATTGGACTTAAAACTTGAAGCACAAAAACAAACATATACAGGAAGTCGAATTCCTCTTTTTTTGTAATCTGTAAGTTTAGTTTACATTTGGAGTAAGTAACTCTATAGATTGACAAGAATTAGAGTAAAAAGTATTGGTCTTGAAACTTGAAGCACAAAAGCAAACATATATAACAGGAAGTCAAGTTCCTCTTTTTTCTGTGATCTGTATGTTTACTTTGCATTTGGAGTAGACAAGAACTAGAGTGAAATAATTTGGACTTGAAACTAGAAAACTTGTAGTCCAGCAACAAGCAGTTAACACATATAGAATAAAAAATTTAACTACCGGTATGTTCTTGATTAGACTACTCTTTGTTAGTAAATAAATTTGCTCAACTGAAAATATATAATTGGATACAGCATCAACATTATACATTCAAGTAAAGTGATAAAGCAAAACCATGATATGGGAACTGGTAAAATCAGGTTGATACCAATTACAAGCTACAAGCTTCAGAACAGACTAGACTAATTACAAGCTCCACAGCAGACTAAGCTACTTATAATTTAAGAGGAATTAAGGTTTCAACCAAATAGCAGCAGCCAAAGAATTGAAATAGGTAAAACAGGACCTCTACAATAGCAAAACTCAAAGTGTTATACTGCTAACTAGACTAGCTCAAATCATCTCAATCTTTTGAAGATAAAAGGATAAATATGGATAGGTAGTTCACAAGTACAACAGAATTATAGAAGAAGAAGAAGTATTAAAGAAAGCCTTACTGATGATATATAGATGCGGAATCCCTTTTCTTGCATCCAATTTCTTCTCCTTCACGGCGGAATCCCTTTTCTTGCATCCAATTTCTTCTCCTTCACGGCGGAATCCCTTTTCTTGCATCCACTTTCATCTCCTTCACGGCGGAAACCGGTGGCGGGCTGGCTGGAAAAGAGAAAAGTCCAACGGCCAATCTTCCATTCTTGATAACCTTTCTTCTTCTTTTACTCGTCTCGGGTCTGAGATCTTCATCTTCTTTAGATTGAATTTTGTTGTTGTTGTGGGATTGATTTGATTGGTTGCTGGTATATTGATTGGTTGCTGGTATAGACGGGTGGATGAGGTTTGCAGTAAAGAAGAAGAAGGGGAAGACGAGGTGGTGGATATGGTGGCGGCGGCTGCTACAACGGTGGTGGAAGCCGGGGTGGAGGCAGGTATGGAGGTGGCGGCGGAGGTTACGGAGGCTATGGATGTTAGAAGTGTGGCTCTGTCAGGATCTAGTGTTTCTGGATCTGTTGCTTTTGATGAATGAAGTATTGGTTTGGCTCAAAAAGAAAAAAAGAAAAAAAAAAGATATATTAGATCTAAGATCTTGTTAGGACTCTAGGTCTAAGACCAAGACAGAAGTAGACAGGGACAGCCGGACAGGACAAAGACAGAACCCCTAAGTCCTTACACGTGTGTTATGTTCTAATTAGGGGTTTTTTACGAAATGGGCCAAAGTGATACACCCATTTACCATTTTTCAGTACCAAAAACTGATACTACCGGCCCAACAATGATACTACGATTTAATTGAGAATCGTACTAACCCGGTGTATCATTTTGGCTAAATTTCACTTTACCCCCTCATTCCAAGATTGAGTCCCTCACGTGCTTCTTGTACTTGAAAAGAAAACCCACCTAAAAACCTAAATTTCAGATCCATTCCTATTCCTCTCAACTGACCTCCTCCACCGGACTACCAGTCTACCACCGTTACTCCCTCTCTGCCACACCACTTCCACCGCCGCGCCTCCCCTCCTCTCTCCTCTTCATCCCGCGATCCCTCTCCTCTCCACTCTTCAAATCGCGACACCACCGCGCCTCCCTCTCTGATCCACACAACTATCCCTCATCTCCTCACCACCACCACATCTACTCCTAGTCGAATAACAACAAGACGACGACGACGAAGTCGTCGCAGTCGTCTTACTACAAGGAAACAAGCAGCTAAATCCCGGATGGATTTGGTGAGCTTCATAGAAGAGGAAGATGAGAGGCGAGAGCTACTGAAGCAGATGAAAACCTGCTGTTCACTAGTACTATTATTATTTGTGG
>JAYMSL010004151.1:0-11468 GCA_036897195.1 Plantago coronopus | reverse complement strand
AGTAAGTCCGAATGATAATCTTTGCTAGGTTGAGCGGTCAGATAAACTAACGTGATATACTTACTACGATTTTTCATTTCTCATTTTGATGTAGGCCTTAATATGTAGATCTGTGACTAGTAAATTGTTTCAAGGGACAAGTTCGAATCTTATGGCAATCAAAATCCAAGTGCCAAGTGCTAATCGGCATGATTAAAGAAACCGGTTAGGGATTAATTGTAAGGATTCTAACCACTTTTGTTGCGGAAAGGAATTAGAAAATGTTATCTGAATTTTAATAATCTAACTTTTCGCAGACGATTGCAAAATGTATTTTGTCTTACAGGAATGTCTGAATGTCACGTGTTGGCTAATTCTGATTAATATAATTAAAAACAATTATTGGCAGGTGAATATGTCTCAATGCATCCCGTTTAAGAATGCTTCTTTTTTGGATATACAAATCTCCCCTGAATTAAGTAAAAAGGTGGAGTGGGTATCTGAGGAGACATCTACCCGAATTATAAAGTAAGGGAATAAAAAATCACAAAGGTAAACAAGTCGTAATTATTATTATTGTATTAGTTTCAGGCACGGACCGAGAACTGAAATAAGGGGGCGAAATTATATATACTCGAATATTTCAAAAGTTAAAAAGGGATTAAATCCTGACAAATCGAAAATGTTATCAACAAACATTTTATTTACAGAATTTTAGGAGGGCCGGATGCCGAACACCCCGTATGCCCCTCCTTGGTCCGCCCTGCACTGGTTTCATGACAACCACCACCTACTGCATGAACTTGCAAACATATTACCAGAAGAAAAATGCACATGACAAGAGACCTTCTTCTTCTTCACCATATCACAAACTACACAGAATCCATACTCAATTCTACTACTTCCAAGTTCCAAACACTTGGTGATATTATCCGGACATTTCTTAGTCCGGGACTATAGTGGCATCAAGTCGGACCTATCCGATGCTGGTAGTTCTACCGTCGCATCTTATGTTCGACTAGTAAAGATAGATAAAAGCAAGCACTTTCCTCCCAGAAAAATAAGAGCAAGTGTAATCTTGGACCACTCTGCTTTAGCAACACTTTACCTTAGTGGGGGATTTTGTGGTACATTACATATCTCTCTTGTGGCATGTTTCAGGTCCACGCGAGTTACACATATGTACAGTGAGCAATCCACGAGATTTCATTTACTCACCACACTTTTACATGACATGTGATGCTTTATAACAGTACAGTCAGACTTGCACCAACATCCATCTCTTATGTCGGCTTTCAAGTTTCAACAATATTTAATTTCTGTCAGGTCGGAGGAGCTGACAATGACAACTTTGAACTTACATTCACTGGTTATAACAGACTCCTTGTACAGCTTCATAGAAGGTTTCAATGTTTCAATGTAAGGGATGTGTACCGTGTCTGTGTGAGGATGAGATACTTCCATGTGATGAGCTAGACATCACGACGGTTGTTAGACCTCTTAATATCTGTTATAGCAAGTTGAAACGAGCCAAGCTCGTATTCCCTGAATGAACTTCATTCGAGCTGCACTCAAGTTGGAGCTGGGTTTAACTCGGTCACATACAGAGTCAATATGCACAAGGGCGGATCCAGGATTTAAATTTAAGGGTAGCGAAGTTACATATGAAAAAAATTTCGAAGGTTAGGGAAGCCAAACCTTGAAATTTGTAAATTGCCCCTGAATATGCAAGCTCCATCTCGGCTCGTATTGATTGAAGGACTTCGGGTCAAGCCTAGCTATACAGTTTAGAATAAAGTCATAAACATGGACAAAAGAACATTTACTTGAACAGCTCATACCAAACTTTCAACTAGTTTTTTTTTTTTTAAAACAGCAAAAAAATTATTAAAGAACTCCAAAGGAGCAGAAATACAAAATTTAAGAGTGTATAAGACTTACACTAGAATCTCCACACCTGAATTACAACTAACTTCGTGTTGACGAATTTTTAACGAAGCTATAAATATATACCATAAGCAAAAACTTAACGAGCCTACACGAGTTGGGACATAATTGACTCAATAGAAAACCGAGCTCAAAAAAGAAAAAAAATGGACTGAAGTGGATTAACTCACCGAACGAGCCGAAGACTCGATATCGATATGGTACTGCAGGTACAAATAAAAGGTGTACCAGGTTAGAAACTGAGACAACATTATCAACTATGACAAGTGGCAATCATGAATTCCGTGCAGATAAGCAGCGTTTAAACTTAGTTAAGGACAAAAATATCCAGTGAGTATATGAGCAATATTGAGCATGATGAGTCTAAAATGATGACATGCATGATGATAATTGATAACCCAGGGAGAAATTTACATGCTAAAATTGGACCTCAATTAGACCATTCTTTTCATTATCCCACGTAATCCAAGATAATGATAGGGATATGTTCTGAAATTCACTGGAATCCTGTGACGTGACAGAATTTCTTTTTTCTGGTACTATAAATAGTGATATATCTTCAGCAAGAATGTAGTTAAGTAAGCTAGCAGCAGTCATACTAATACACCATGGATAAAGCAGAGATTCCATTCCATTATCCCACCAACCTTTGAACACCCATGTGCAGTTTTCACATTCAGATCCAATCTGTAAAAATTTTCACATCAATACAGATTATACAGTAGGTAATATGTCTTGTTTTATGTGGAAAGTTTTGTCATTTTATCACCAATCCACTGGCCATTATGGGAGTTTTAGGTGGTTTGTCATTCTCTTTGGCTCATACCGTTTGCATATTTAATGAAGGTTTATAGTTAATTTCAGGTTCATGTTCTTTAACAAATGTGTGAACAACAACTGTTTTTAATGTTCCAGGTTTTGGATAAAACTGGGCTGGTCTCTTGAGTTTCTTCTCAGTTTATTAAACATGTATTCCTGGATGGAGTTGCTCAATGTGGGATTCTGCTTGCTGTTCATGTTATGGCTTTTATGGGACTACTTGGGGGCAAGAAGAGATAGCGGCGAGGATTACGAGCTATTGCCAAGAGAAAATCCACCCATCTTTACCAAAATTACTGTTCTATTGAGTTTTATAATCAGCATTACTTACCTGGGATTCTGTCTTCATGAATTCCAGAAGCATGGAGCCATCTCAACTGAGTCGGCTTGCTCCGCTATGGCCTGGTGTTGTGCTTCTGTGGTGGCAGTTTATTCTGGAAGCAGAGTGCACAAAAGGTGGCCATTAGTTCTCATTCTATGGTGGATTTATTTCACCGTTCTTGATTTGGTTGTATTGTTCTTTTTCTTCAAGAGGTTAGAATCCATCAAAGTCCCAAATTTTCTGCCCAGAGCCAACTTCACTACTTTTGCTTCCCTACCCTTCTCACTCTTGTTGCTATGCTTCAATGCTGTGAAAAACAAATTGCCAAATACAACAGACCGTACACAACCAATACTCGAAGAACACTTGGTGAACGATGCCGGAAACAATAGTGATCCGTATTCAGGTGCTGGAATATGGAGCCAGCTCACATTCAGGTGGCAGAACCCTCTCTTCGAGAAGGGTAACCATGAGAAACTCCAAACAGAAGACATACCGGAAATTCCACAATCGGAAAAAGCAGATGAGGCTTCATCCTTGCTTGAGGAGTCTCTCAGGAAGCAGAAGGGACAAATTACCTCCCTACCAAAAGCCATACTCCACGCCATAAGGGGTCCCCTGGTCAAAAATGCAGTTTTTGCAGGTACTTATTTCTCTCAGGAAGCTTAACTATCTAAACTTCATAAATCAGAGCATTTATTTTATTTAGAAAGCCTTATGTTGTATACTTGTATGCATCAAATTTAATTGCAGATATATCAGGAATCGTGAAAATAAATCTAGTAGCAAAAAAGTGAAAAACTTAGCATTTGATCAATCCGTAGTTTGATAAAATGTTCTAACGGGCCTTCTCAAGAACTGAACATTGTTTTTTATACTTAAAACTTACTATGATAAATGAATACAGCACAGGTAGTCAAAGCAGACTTAGAAACTAGTTACATTCTATATTCCATTCTAGATTTTCTGAAAGTTATCTGGTATGTTTTCAGGAGTGAATACCATTACCTCCTACATAGGTCCTCTGTTGATTACAAGCTTTGTGAACTTCTTATCAACAAAGGATGATACCTCAAATTGGCATCAGGGAATGATTCTTGCACTGATCTTCTTCACTGGTAAGACAGTGGAGTCACTCTCTCAGAGGCTGTGGTATTTTGGTGCACGTCGTATTGGAATACAGGTCAAAGCAGCACTGATGGTGTTAATCTATAAAAAATCTCTTTCCATTAAATATGGTGGGACTAGTAATGGTAAAACCATAAATCTCATAAATGTAGATGTTGAGAGGATTGGAGATTTTTCTTGGTACTTTCATGGTATTTGGTTGCTTCCAATCCAGGTTGTATTGGCCTTGGTCATACTCTACAAGAGCCTAGGCATTGCTCCATCCATAGCAGCTCTTGTTACGACGATACTTGTCATGGTAAGCAACACGCCACTAGCAAACATGCAAGAAAACTTTCACACAAAGATTATGGAAGCTAAAGATTCAAGGATTAAAGCAACCTCAGAAATCTTGAAGAGCATTAGAGTCCTGAAGCTGCATTCTTGGGAACCAAAGTTCATGAAGAATTTGTTCCGACTCAGAGAAACGGAGAGGAAATGGCTTAAGAAGTATCTCTACACAAGCTCAGCTGTGGCCTTTCTCTTTTGGGCATCACCAACATTAGTTTCAGTTGTCACATTTGGCGTTTGCATCATGCTGGGAACACCATTGACTTCAGGAACAGTACTGTCGGCTCTGGCCACATTCCGGATTCTTCAAGAACCTATTTATAATCTTCCAGAGCTCCTTTCTATGTTGGCTCAGGCAAAAGTCTCTATCGATCGAGTTCAAAGTTTCATCGTGGACGAAGATCACAAGAGATTGATACACCACCATACCCCCAGTACACCAGGTGTTGTCATCGACGTTGAAATAGGAGAATATGCTTGGCAGAATAGAGATGGAAAGCAACCAAGCATCAGGATAACTGATAGGATCAAGATCATGAAAGGAAGCAAAGTGGCAGTCTGTGGATCTGTAGGTTCTGGTAAAACCAGCTTCCTTTGCAGTATTCTTGGTGAAATACCAAGAATTTCTGGGTCAATCATCAAAACTTATGGCTCCAAAGCTTTCGTGCCTCAAAGTGCTTGGATTCAGACAGGTACCATTAGAGAGAATGTAATGTTTGGCAAGGAAATCAACAGAGATTTTTACGAAGCTGTGGTGGAAGCATGTGCTCTGAACCAAGATATCGAGATGTGGGCTGATGGAGATTTGAGTATCGTCGGAGAAAGAGGGGTTAACTTGAGTGGTGGGCAGAAACAAAGGATTCAAATGGCAAGAGCTCTTTACAGCAACTGTGATATATATTTGCTTGATGATCCTTTCAGCGCAGTTGATGCTCATACTGGTGCTCATATGTTCAACGTAAGAACCTTTATGACTGTTTTTTTACCTGCTTCATATTCATGACAACTAATTCAATTCTGTTTCCTTTGCCTTTCAGAAATGCTTAATGCAACTGTTGCATGACAAAACCGTTGTCTATGTCACTCATCAGTTAGAATTCTTAGATGCTTCCGACCTTGTATTGGTAAGTGAACTGCTGTTACAGAATATCAACGCATTTCTTTACTGCTTTACTTATGACTGCTTATTCTCCCTCAGGTTATGAAAGATGGTCGAATTGTTGAATCGGGAAGCTATCATGATTTGATTTCAAATCCTGATGGAGAGCTCATAAGACAAATGGCTGCTCACAGTAAATCTATCAATCACGTGAACTCTCCCAAGTGCATCAGCAGAGCTAAGAGCTACCATCAGAGTAAGCAAATAGATGCTATTGAAGTAAATTTTGTTGACCTCAGCAGAAGTGCCAGGATTTCTGAGCAAAGTGTGCATGGAGAAATGGACTCTGGTAGAGTCAAGTGGCATGTCTATGCAACATTTATCACTTCCGCGTACAAAGGAGCTCTTGTTCCAATCATTCTATTATGCCAAGTTCTGTTTCAGGGCTTGCAAATAGCAAGCAATTACTGGATTGCTTGGGGTTCAGCAGATGATAGTGGTGTTTCAGAAAAGAATTTGATAGGAATATTTGCTTTGCTTTCGGGCGGAAGTTCGCTCTTTATTTTGGGCAGAGCAATGGTGCTGTCTACAATTGCCATCGAAACTGCTCAGCAGCTCTACCACAAGATGATGACATCAATCTTTCGTGCACCATTGTCATTCTTCGACTCCACACCATCAAGCAGGATTCTTAATCGGGTGAGTAAATGGTAAATTTGCCTCTTTGCATTCTGAATTTGTGTTAAGGAAGAAAAGGTTGATTTAAGCTAAATTATTTGTGGTACACCAGTCTTCTACAGATCAAAGCATAGTAGATACAGACATTCCGTACAGATTAGCTGGACTAGCTTTTGCCCTGATACAGCTACTGAGCATCATCATTCTTATGTCGCAAGTTGCCTGGCAGGTGTTCTTCCTGTTCGTTATCATCTTCGCCATCTCCATATGGTATCAGGCAAGAACATCTCATTAAGCCTTTCTTGTGTACACAGTAATAATTAGTATGCCAAATAGCTATTCAGTCCATCTAAGGTAACTTTCCATTTTGATGCAGGCATACTACATGGCCACTGCAAGGGAATTAGCACGCATGGTACCAACTCAGCAAGCTCCAGTTCTCCATCACTTTTCGGAATCAATATCTGGAGCAACCCTCATAAGGAGCTTCAATCAGGAAGAGCGCTTCTGCAGGAAGATCATTAAGCTTATTGATGATTACTCTCGTGTTGCCTTTCACAATTCAGGCGCAATGGAGTGGTTCTGTGTTCGGATCAACTTTCTCTTCAACCTTGTTTTCTTCTTTCTGCTTGTAATCCTAGTGAACTTGCCAAAATCGGCTATTGACCCTAGTAAGAGCCGCCCTATCCTCAAATTTACATTTTATTGGCATTAGATACTATGTCTAAGTTGAAATCCACTCAATTGCAGGCCTGGGAGGACTAGCAGCAACCTACGGTTTGAACTTGAATGTTCTCCAAGCATGGGTTATATGGAACCTCTGCAACGTGGAAAACAAGATGATATCTGTTGAGAGGATTCTTCAGTTCAGCGACCTACCAAGTGAAGCCCCATTGATTATAGAACACAGCAGACCAGACACTGAGTGGCCATGCCATGGAAGAATTGAACTTCAGAATCTCCATGTACAGTACAAGCCCAATCTTCCTAGAGTTTTGAGAGGGATAACATGTACTTTTCCTGGAGAAAAGAAGATTGGTGTTGTGGGAAGAACTGGAAGTGGAAAATCTACTCTGATCCAAGCTCTCTTCAGAGTAGTGGAGCCTTCAGCAGGACGCATTCTAATTGATGGAATAGACATATCAGATATTGGTCTGCAGGATTTAAGGTCCCGGTTAAGTATTATTCCACAAGATCCAGTTCTGTTTCAAGGAACAATGAGGACTAATCTTGATCCTCTACAAGAGCACTCAGATCAAGAGATATGGGAGGTAACAGATTAAACATGATCAAGAATTTCTCGAAATGACTCGCAAATAAGATTACTAACATAAAGTTGTTGCAACTTGACAGGTTTTACACAAATGTCATCTTGCCGAGAACGTGAGGCAAGATCAGAGGCTTCTAGAAGCACCAGGTACTAACTAGTTCTCTCGTCAAAAAGATAATAAATGAAGTCAATCCATTGTCCTTTAACAACCTAGAGTAACAATGCAGTGGCTGAAGATGGAGAAAATTGGAGTTTAGGGCAAAGACAACTTGTATGTCTAGCAAGAGCACTTTTACAGAGAAGAAGAATACTAGTCTTGGATGAGGCTACAGCTTCAGTAGATACAGCAACAGATAATTTGATTCAAAAGACCATACGAGAAGAAACAAGCGGATCCACTGTCATAACAGTGGCTCATCGCATACCAACAGTAATTGACAATGACCTTGTTCTAGTCCTTGGTGAAGGTATGAAAGACTCCAGCTTCACTTATGTTTCAACTATACCAGACTCAAACTTTTTACGTATCTTGCTATAATGTTAATATTTTGTTGTTACAGGGAAGATTGTAGAGTATGACTCCCCCGCTCAGTTGCTTGGCAGAACTACTTCTGCATTCTCAAGCCTGGTAGTGGAATTCTTGAGAAGATCATCCACCAATGAGTCAATCAGACAACAATAACTGAAGAATTTAGTTTAGTGCTTAACTAAATCTGACAATACCAAGACCTCTAGTGCAGAATGAGGTTTCTAAGCGTTCAGTAATCCAATAAGTAGAAGAGGAAGAAGGATTCTCTTGTGCATCTCGCGGCCAAGCCTATACTATCTGAATTAGATGTCTTATCGAGTTACGGGAAATAGCTATGCATGAATCGTTTGGTTAACTTATAAATATGTACAGGTTTCGTAGGGAAGTATTCAGGTGTATCTATAATCTACTTGTATCAATGTTCATTATGCAAATTCACATTTCTGATCTCATCAGCTAGGTAAACGAAGATATATAGAGTGCAAGAATAGATTAATGTATTTCAAGTAGCATTCAAATTTCAAGGTGATTGTAATTTCAGATTCCGCAAAACAATTTCTTCCAGATCAAATGTAACAACATCATTCGCACATGCTTACCACAGATCATAAGTTTTCCAAGTCACAGCACAAAGTAACAACTCTCTCAGGCATTCGATCAAACAGGAGTTACTCAACCAGGTGAAACAAAAGTGGCATTGTTATCACATAATAAACATGTTATAGCACAGGTTTGAGTAGATTCCAGACCTCAAACAGCACTAAGCAACAATGAAAGCCGCGATTTGGAGAATTAAAGTAGGAACCTGAAGGTTGAAGCCAAAAGCTCCCTCACGATCTCCTCCTGATGAATCCATAACATCATGATCTCTCCAGGCCTAATTGCTTTTGCCAGTGTTGAATAACTGCTACATTACGAAATCAGTTGGTTCTTTAATTGCTAAGATTTGCAGCAAAACTGAAAGAATCATGCTGAAAAACTGGCAAGCCATGGATGTATACTTACCCGAACTGCAAGAGAGGAAACTCAGTTACAGTAAACCAAGGTACAGCGATGATCAGACTAAGATATGAAAGTGGAACCTAAAGGAGAAGGATGAGTAGCTTTATATTATCGAAATGTCGCGAAATGAAACATAAAATTATGATGAAATGACAGACCCCAACACTTCCTTGCATGGTGCAGGAGCTATTCTTCGCAACTCTGAAGAAAAGAATTTGTTAGGGTGATACGGTATGATTTAGAATACGAATCAAGGATCCGAAGACGAATCGAGGATCCGAGGATAAATCAGAAGACGAATCGAGGATTCGAAGATCGATCGAATATTGAGAGTTGAAGGTCACTTTTAAGCTTCAGTTAGGTTATCGAGTATGTTGGGTTTCCTATGCTCGTTAAGTAGTAGGTATTAGGTTAGAGTTTTAGATATGCCTTTGATTATGAGAAATTTGACTATGTCTCTCTTTGGATTGAATCTATGTTATGACTTATGAGTTTAACTCATCAATCATGATTGATAGTTTAACCTACCTCTTATTGGATTTTATCAGTTTCACATTAATTGGTAACCAGAGCATGATAAGTCGAAAAGGTAAAAAAGTGTAAATGAATGAATTTCAAAACTGCATGGCATGACCATACGATAATTGATAATTGACGCAATCTCCAACTAAGTCTCATTAGATGAGTCAGTGGTTCACATATGCGCCCATTCCTAAAGTTAACATGTAAAAAATAAAGTAAGTACAGACAACTAGCTGAAATTCTGAAAAACATGACTCTCGAGTGTAAAAGGATTGCATTCGAAATACAATTACACCCGAACACCCTACACAAGTTATTACAACAGGGAAGAAGATGAGTCAGCATAATTGTTAGAAATGAAAGTCAAAATGTTCGAAAATATTTAAAAATTAATTAGGTGGCGTGATTCCACAACCCCTACCTCCGCGCTCACTACGTGTAAGAGGATTGTGTGACCTTGTTTGTGTGCCTTTCTTTGCATTACTTTTGCATTTGTTCACTCAAGCCATTTTGCTATTAGTTAGCTAGGCTCTCCTTTGGCGTAGGAGTGGGGGTATAGTTGCCTCTTTTCTTCTTTCTTTCTTTTTCTTCTTTTCACTTGAAAACCCGCAATCACTACTTTTCGGATATGCACTGGGTGAACCCAATTAACTCACGCAATAACCTGCAAACTACGTGAACCAAATTAATCGCACAAGTGCGACAGGCTCTGGCCCAGAATGACATAATCACAGAAAATTCTACTCCCGTGAAGTTCGAATCTGTGACCAAGAGTAAAGTTCACCTCTATTTAACAAAGCCAACCTTTCTTTAACCAAGCCAACCTTGCAAGCAAAAATATTCATTATTATTCCCTACACACAGGTTTGATTAGGAGTAAGTAGTATCGTAGTTAACACGCTAATTTTCACGTATATTCATTATTTAGTATTGTAATTGTACCTTATGAAATTTATATTAATTCTGAACAATTGTAATCTAAAAATCTTTAGATATCATATTTTGATTTAGATTTTGACAGTTAACTCACTTTTTAAAAAATCAATGGTAACCACCATGTTTTTGTTAGTAACATACCGGGGTGTATATTAGAGAAGTATACACAATTTTTTAATAAACTCCTTTTTTTTTAATCTAAAAATATTTGACCAATTAAAGATGAAAAAAAATAATGCTGCTTGCATATGAAAGGTGTATCATACTAAAAGTGGCACGTTCCATGTAAATTCAGTAAAAGGAAAAAGTCAACAATTTCCAACCGATTTTGTGTATCTTTCGGATCACTCAATGATAGATTTATACATCCCACCAAACCAATTTGCTGCACTTTTAAAATCATTTCCATAATACCTGTGAAATTGTTATGTAAATCGTTTATGGTTTCACATATTATATTGTGAAATCAAAATACTTAAATACTCTGTTCTTTACAACTGAGATTTTCGGAATCAAACTGAATTGAACTGAACTAATCTGAACTGAACTGAACTAATCTGAACTGAACTGAAATGAACTGAAGTACAAATTTATATAACAAAACCTGAACCGAACTGAATTGAATGAAACTGAACTAATTAAGTTGAAAAGAACAGAGCCTTATAGCAATATATGTATTTTAACCTACAATATAACGTATGCATATAAACCCTCTAACACTAAACTTTGTATTACTTCGTTACTTAAAAAACAATGATTCATACTTCTATAAGTATTACTGCTTCAGTACATTTCTAAAAAGAAAAAAAAAGGTAAACAGATCATCAATCCTCGAAATTAAATCTGGAAATATGGTTAGCCTTGTAATCTTGTTGAGTAGTATACTTTTTTGTACAAGTTTCTTTAG
>JAYMSL010004150.1:0-11469 GCA_036897195.1 Plantago coronopus | reverse complement strand
ATAGAGAACAATAGTAGGAAACATAATTCCTTGCACAACTCTAATTCTAATTCCATTAGGCTTTTGATTCTTTTCCTAATTTGAGTTAAACAACTCACAGGGTAAGATTCTGTGTATCTGTTGGTGCTTGTGGCACAACAGGAACAAGAATTTCCATGGTGAGGTTGGCAGTGAAGCTGCGAATTTGGTGCAATTTGCTGGAGACTATGTTCATCGTTTCCGATGCAAAGGCTCAATTCCAAGCCCCCAGACCTCCGGACAGTTCGACAACATGGGTGCCGCCCTCAGCAGATTATGTAAAAATCAATTTTGATGCGGCCTTGTTCCAACATCGACAAGAAATTGGTCTAGGTGTGGTGGCTCGTAACTCCCAAGGTGATATATTGTTCTCGGGAAGGACTACACACAATCAGCTGGTAGAAATTGCAGTTGCGGAAGCAATGGCGGCAAAGTGGGCGCTAGAATGTGCCTTACGGCATGGATGGACTAAAGTGCAGATGGAAGGTGATTGTCTTTGTGTAATCAAGGTGCTCAAAGAAGGGGTGCGGAGCCTCGCGAATTTTGGTGGGATTACATATCTCATCTGGTATCAGACTTCTGTTCTTTTTTCTCATGTTAGTTGACAAGCCAATACCTTGGCACATGATCTTGCTCAAGGTTCTTATTTCTTAAGTTTGTTTTTGTACTCTGTTTTGTTGCTTCCTTGGACAAGTGTTGCTTTGTTTGCAGCGTGACATTTGTGGATTTTGCCTGAATGAATAAAAGCTATCTTTCCCCTAATTTTTTCTTTTTTTTTTTGTAAAAATAGACTACGATATGTTAGATTTGTCGTTTTGAAAATATTATATATGCATATAAGGTTGGTATACCCGTATTTGGAATTATAAGGTTGTAAAGGCGTAAGGTAAGAATTGAGTAGTTAGATTTATTGTTTCAAAAAGAATATACTGGACTTGAATATTTAGAGATCATACATGAAACATCTTTAAATTAATAAAATATCATGATCCCAACATTATTAATTTATAAAGGTTTTACTGTATAATAGGTGTGATAATCCGGGAACCTAGATGATGTGATTGCATGCTATTTTTTAATATGTTTATTAAAAAACAATAAACATATTAAATAAAAATAAAAATATCCGAGATTAGTGTCTTTGAATTCGTCTCGTCGCGGTGAGTATGAATATATGTTTAAATTTTTTTTTTTTTTTGAATTTTTGTTGATGAATAATATAATGAAATTAAATAAAATTAATTTATACATAACATATTAAAAATAAATAAATAGGAGACAATAATTTTGAATGGACCAATAGGATATAGTTTGAATTTTAGAATGGACCAATAAGAAATTAATAATTTTTTTCAATTTTTTTTCCGAGTATAATAGATTCCAAGACACCAACAAAGTTAGAACAGATTTGCAGATGGCTTAGTTAACAAGAGTTTGTGCTAAGAACCAGAAAGGACATATTTCAGCCAAACGAAAGTCTGAAAGATCTCTGTTGAATCTGTCTATTTGATTATTTGTCATGTGTAACTTGTAGTTCTATCAAAATACATTGAATATCTGAATCTTTGTAGCTAATGATACAAGCAGTTAGTTACCTTTAGCTCCAGCCAATATTTATCACTTGATCTTCTTTGAAACTATATCAACCAGATAACTGTTCAGATGGTGGCCGAATATCTTTGTCGAGAATGAATCCACCACATGTTTTCTTGCTTCTCTGCCCAGTGTTTCGGACATACTAGGATCTTGAATAAACTTAGCCATGGCTGCTGCGAAGTCTTCAGGATTAGGCTCACAGAGGAAGCCAGTAACTCCGTCTCTTACTGTCTCAACTGGACCCCCACTATTACATGCAATTACAGGCTTCTCAGCTGCCATTGCTTCCAATGGAACGATGCCAAAATGCTCATCCTAAAAAAAATTACATTTTGCATGCAACAGTGTGATTGAATTGAATTAAAGGCAAATCACACAATTACCTCAGTGGCCGCTTGTGTAATTTCTAAAGCACAATGGGAAATTATGCATTCCTAAGGTGGCTATGCATAATTTAAACCTTGAATTAAATTAAGTGTCTGACCTTGGGTGTGTAGAGAACACACAAACACTCGGAGAGAAGGGTATTTCTTTCAGAGGTAGAACAGGACGTAATGAAATGCACTCTTTTAGATACACCTTCACTTTCTGCCAATCCCTTCAGTTCCTCCAGATACTCTACGTTCTCTCTGAGACGCTTATCATAGCCACCTGCCATTTTACATAATTGCATGAGCTCGCATATACAGGTAATATGACCGATGGGTGACTTATATACTATGAACTTTCATGCAAACAACCGACTCTTTACTGGAAGAGCAAAAGAAGAGTTGCACAAATGGAACACTGGTGTTTCAACCTTCTTGCTCCCAAATCAAAATGGACAATAGAACCATAGGAGCTCCCACGAGAAGCAATAAATCACAAATGCAAATTGCATTAAGAATCAGGATTTTTTTGAACTCTTATGAACTTCTAAAGTTGGTTTGCTGTACATACATAGAGTCAAATAGACAAGGAAATAGTTGACACATGGCACTGCACATTACTGAAGTGGGTACTTACCAGCAATAGTTAAAGTACATTCCATGTTACTCTGACCATCAGCAAGGACAGACTGCCTCGCGAAAGCAGATATGGCCAGCCCTATATTCTTTTTCCTCTCAAATCGGTTAATTGATAGAAAATTTAACCTAATGCAAAGTCAAGAATAGTTAGACCACCAAGGCTGTAAGAATAATTTTGGTTTGTTAAAACTCTACAATTTCGCTCATCATATTTGAGTTGAGAAAGAATTTGCAAAGAACATGTCAAAGAAAGAGCAGAAATGAGACTCAAATGAAAGTTTCTGGTTTGTCCTACTATGAACCTTGATAATGATTCTTACTTAGTAGCACTGACTTTATCAAACTGATCAACATTGACTGCCGGATACAGCACAGCAGGTCTAATTCCTCTTCGATTGAGATCCTTAAAAGTCCTTGCAAAAGTAGATGCAGTAAATTTGCTGTTAACCAGAATTAAATCTGCCAGGCCTGCATTGACAGAAACCAAGAATGACCCAACGTTAAACACATGTTCACCATGGAAGCAGGGGAACGTATATAAGAGAAGAATAGAGTTGAAACATACCTGTTGTTATCTCTTCCAGATAGTCTATAGGTTTCCGATAAATCTTCCTAAGAGTTGTTGTATGTTGAGCCAACAAGAGATCCGGAAAATGGCAATAAAATACAATCTGCATACAAAGTCAATATAGTTTGATTTCAGGCGAGGCGAGTGAGCATATTAATGTTCAATTATTTAAAGTCTTTGCAACTGTTTTATACCTTTGATGATTTTCTCAATTTCAAAAGTGGAACGACTACTGAGACCTGATCCGCAAGTATAACATCAAATGCAGAATACTTGATCAAAACACATAGAGCTACAAAGATACACCGCAAATATGCACATACTGCATGGAAGCGGTAAAAAATATGGCGCGGCAAGAAAGCACCATATACTGTAACTGGAAATACACCTGCACATCACTAGGTGTAAGAACAGAATTTCATCAAAACAAAACCATGGAGAAATAGGAAACAAATGGTGGTAAGCATACGAACCAGAAACTGTTTCCTCAAAACACCGATCTTTGTCATGGTGTGATGTAAAAACATGAACATTATGTCCATACGATGTAAGTTCTACAGCCGCATCTACAATTAACCTTTCAGCTCCACCTAACATCAAGGATTTTGAAGAATAAGTGGAACGATCGAGGACTAGTAATGAAGGAAGGTTGGTAAAATAAGAGAGATACAGATATGATCCAAGTTGAAATCTAATTGCTACAACTTGATTGGGAGCCACTTACAAAGCTTCGTATATCAAATAGCTCATGCACACTGAAAAACGAAAGATAACATCAAAGCAAAATAAATCTTATAGAAAACTAACTTAAAGTTATTTATAAAGGATGTATGAAATCGCACATGACCTAAACTACACAATCTGAAGTTACAGTCATGAAATCTATGACAGCAGAACTGGATACAGCAGTCTTCTCAAAGAAAGTGCTTGTCTTCTCTTCTCTTGCAATCTAAAACTAACTTGAACGAAAAATTGATTTTGAACCCTTCTCCTATTTTGACTTTGAAACGAAACATAGTACTAGTTATTAAACCAAAAGTGATAGTTATAAATTATAACAATAAAAATAACTATACGAGAAACTAAAAACAAAATGAAAAACATGAAAATACTAAACGACATAAATATTGAAAAATTAGGTATATTTCACTATAAAGGAGCGCGTGAGTATTGGTGTGCGGATAATACTTATTACTGATAAAAGGAACCTATCTTTTTTCAGCGTTATGAACCTATCTTTTTTCAGCGTTATGAAACAAGAGACATATAGTTTAACATTGCCAATTATCTTTGTCAGCTCAACAAATAGAATATCCATTAAAATTCAATCTTTAGCTTTTGCGTACAGTGCAATTTTGCTGCTAATCAGTTCTGAGCCTTTATAAGGCAATCTATGGAAAACAAAGAATTGGTACTGAAGAACAGAAACAGAAAGGCGAAGCTCAATTCATAGTGAAGATCAGAAACTTATAAAAACGAAATGATTAGATGATTAGAGGATAGTTGAATAATACCTATTCCAAGATCAGGATGAATAATCGCTATGTTCAGTTTGGAGGTGTCTTTCTTCTTCTCCATGGCAAACCCGATTTCAATTGGGGCAAAAGTTTCCCCCCTGTGAAACTAAAAGCAAGAACCTGGACAAATCGAGACGCAGACTGGGTTTTAAAAAGCGGTTTGAAGTCCAACCCTATACCCTCGGCGGATGGAGTGTTAGTGGTGGAGCAGATTTGTTTGGGCCTTTGGGGCAATATCCCAATAATATAACTCAGTAGTACAACATATACAAGCAGGCGCGGAGGGAGCAGCTGAGGTGGAGGCACGGCGAGGAGGAGGCGTGGTGAAGGAAGGAGGCGTGGTGGAGGGAGGAGGGAGGAGGCGCTGTGAGGTAGGAGGAAGCGTGATTTGGGAATTTTACTGGATCTGATTTGTTTGGGCGTTCCCGTCACTGTAACATCTTTGTAAGTTTTGTTAACGGAAAATATCAGTCTAGTACCTTCTTAGTGGCTTGATTTTCAAAATAAACCCTCTTAGTCTAAGTATTACATGATGAGAACTTTTACGTACAATCAATTACAAATAAGTCCAAAAAGTCAACGGAAAACTTTAAGAGCCAAACACTCCTTAATAATTAGATTTAAATGCAATTTTTAAAGTTTATTACAATTCATTTTAAGCCCAAAAAACTTTAATTTTTAAAAAATAAACTTCAAAATCTTTATTTCTTTTCATTTTCTCATTTTATTTTTCACTGAAATAATAATATTGTAAGTCAATAATGTACATTTCATTATTTCAAACTGCATCACAATTTGCATATTTATTCTTTCATGTACACTTGTATAAACGTATTATCTTAACTTCATACCCTTATGACTAAATTTTTGATAGTCTTTCTTTTCTTTTCATAACCTTAAGACTATATTTATTCTTTTTTTCTTTTGGTCATAAAAACACAAATTTAAAAGACTTTCCACTAATCGTACAAAGATTAGAACAATATTTAACAGCTGAACCACATCAATTAGAAGCAAACCTTTTTCTGTTTGAATGGCAAAATAATTAGAAGCAAACCTACTTCATCAAAGTTGAGTAGACAATTTCAAGTAGAAGGGTTCGAGCCATGTATAAGGAATATGTTTAGATAATTATTATTTACTTTAATTTGTTGATTCAAGAAGAAGAAAAAACAAATTGATTCAATAAATTTCCACCCTACGTTCAATAAATTTGTTATATAGGTTATATATGCTTAGTTCAATAAATTGCTACTCTCCTTGTTATATATGCTTAGTTCAATAAATTTGTTTCATTAGTCTTATTTCCACCCTACGTGTTACTTTCATATAAGTTTTAGTATTAGTATATAACCCACAACATGGCGCGTGGGAGAAGCGCGTGGAGAACTTTGGTCGTTTCATCTTCATCAACCTTTCATCATTTTCTTTCTTTCTTCTCATTTTCATTCCTTCCATCTCATGTATCCTTCACCTAATTTCCTCTCCTCCTTCACTGAAAGAATTGGAAGCTCTCCGCCACCGCCTCTTCTCTCCTCTCTTCAAGACATGTCGGCGCGATTTCCCATCAAGCACACAATGACACAAGTGAGGAAAAATCGAGCATCTTTACTAAACAAGAAGCCTGCAAGCCACATATTACATTCCAAAGACTTCCACTGACAGCACCCTTATATACTCCAACAGAAGTTACATGGTTCAATGGCACTGTATATCTACAAAACTGTTAAAAATATAAACAAGTAATTTCATTCCTTGTGAAAAGTGACAAAGACTCCAGAAGTGGAGTTTAGTAGCATGAAGCTGCATAGTACATTTATCTTAAGTAATATGAATAAGACACAAACTTATAAGAAACCGAAAGAAATAAGAGTATACAGTAATAATGAAAACTATGTTGTTTACAGAGGCTTTTAAGTGAATCTGGACGGTGATTCGAAATTTCGAAGTGTTAAGCTCAGGGATAAGCTCATCAAGGCTCAAGTATGGGACACTGCACTTGGTTAGCTTAGCTAATATGTTAAATGATTTTGATGGAGATTTTTTTTTATATATTAGGCCACTAATTTGCAAATAATAAACATGCTGTAACTTATCAGATAAGCTCCGGTGTTCACTTGTCTTAGTATAATGCTGAAATGAGCTCAAGTAGAGGCTCGGTAAGGCTCAACTGCTGATATGAAATATTTTTTAGTAAGTAAATGGGGCTGATTCCCTGAAAATTTGATAGTTACGGAAGACCGAGATGAACTCTTTGAGTTTTAGCTGGATTAAACTGAGACTATTTGTTCTTCTGAGTTGGCTAGCTCGGTTTATGTTTCAATTATTGCTTGGATTTTACTTAATTTGAACCATAAAAAAGAGATTTAATTAAGCTGATCATTTGTGGAATGTTGATATTATATGAATCTACCGAAGACCAACTAGAGAATTAGGTGAAGTCGTGATATATGAACACTTTTTCTCAAGTGGATTACTATTGCATTTCTATCGATGCTTCTTTCTATCTTGCTTGTTGGTCGTGAATTGTAGATTGTCAGTAGTCTGAACTCTGAAGGGTCATCAAGACTACGCTTTCACATCTGCTTGGCACCCAAATGGTAATGTCCTGGCTACCGGTAACCAGGATACAACATGTAGACTATGGGATGTACGTAACATGTCGGAGTCCTTTGAAGTTCTTAAAGGAAGGATGGGAGCAGTAAGGGCCATTTTGCTAACTTTCATTAAAAGACATGTCCATAATACTTACCTTTTCTCAGTTTCGGATGACTATAAATTACATTTTATTCCGTAGTTACTTATTAATGTTAAATTCTCAATTTGTTACACAGATGTACAAATTTTGTTCTTTTTCAAATGTATCGTAAAATTATAACGCCACAACACGCGTAGCATGTTACGCGTTTTCTAGTATTAAGACATGTCTCGTTTTTCTTCTTTAATTTTTCTTCTAATCAACAAGATTTGTTTCACCTCACCTCACCAATATTATTATTGTATTCTTAATTAGATCGTTCATCTTTAGATAAATGCATTATATTTTTATCATATGATAACCCATCATCATATTTCTATTCGAAAGAGAATAAATTAGCTTAATCAGGTGATTTGCGAAGCAGGAATAAAAGAAAGTGATTATTAATTAAAGTTAAAAATAATTAATGAACATTAAAGTTAAAATTGAATAATAAAGTAATAGCTAATACTCCCTCCGTCCGCCCACAAATGCCTCATCTTGAATTGGGCACAGTATTTCATGAGGTGTTTAATATATTGATATATAGTACAAGTAGTGTATATTGGAGTAGTAAATGAAAAATAAAGTAGTGCAAGTGAGGTTGAATTGTGATATTATATTGATATATAGTAAAAGTGGGATAGGAGTGTGTGATTTAAAAGTAATAAATTAAGGTTTCTTTTTTTGGACATGGTGCATTTCTGGGCGGATGTAGGGAGTATATATTATGATTATTAATTAAGTTAAGTTGAATTATTAAAGCTACAATTAATAAAAATTATGATTATTAAAGTAGAGGGGTAAAATATCGCAAAAATAAAAGTAGAGGGGTTAAAAATTGAATTATTAGAATATGAGAAGTAAAAATGCAAAGTACAAAGTTAAGGCTTGTTTGGTAGGAAAATTGAAAAATTGAAAAGTCAACAAAAAAACCACGTTTTGGTCTAAAATGTAATTGTCTACTTATTTGAATTTATTATGTAATTAGATTCATTAAAAAGATAGTTAAAAGTTTTTTTTTTTCGAGAAGTAAAGTTTCATATATAATGAAGAAGCAAAGCTTCAGAGTACAGAGGCATAGTTACAGCAATCAGTTCCTGCTAATAGATGTTGCTGGCCTACCAAGCTAATGTACAAAGACTATAGAGCTAAAGTAGAACTAGGTAAATATGCAACTACTGCGGCATATTGTCCTGTGCGCCGTCTGCGTCTTCCTCGATGTTGCTGGCCAGCTTATGTGCGACGCCATTCGCAGTCCGATTGACATAGCAGAATTTCAATTGCTGGAAGTCTGCTGCAGCAGCTTTAATTCGTCCCAGAATATGCCCGGCTATAGCCAATGATGGTTGGCTGGAGTTAAGCTCGTCCACCACCTGTTTGCAGTCACTTTCCAGGTGCACCTCCCTCCAGCCCTTTTCCCGTGCTAACTGGATCCCACATTGCACAGCTAAAATCTCACTAACCTCCGCGCTAAAGGCTCGTGCCATTCTACGACGTCTCCAATGCAAGACATGTCCGTGGCAATCGCGCGCAACAACTCCTAGGCCTACTGCGTGGCTGGACGGATTGAACGCAGCATCAACATTAGTCTTCACCACCACACCACTTGGCGGCCTCCAATCGTCCACAGTACGCTGACTTTGAGCAGGTAGATACCGAGATTTGGCCTGCTCATATCTCTGTATATATTCTTGTGCAAAGGTAACTAATTCCTTAGGATCGGCGTCTTTACCTTCATGCACTTTGCGATTTCTATGGAACCAAATACCCCAGCAATAACACACCAAGAGTCTGAATTGCACTGAATCCAGCGACTTCTGCATCTGTACTACCCAGTTCCATGCCGAAGTTGTAGTACGCAGAATAGTGCCGTTTGGGAGGCCAGAGATCGCCCATACTACTCTCGCAAAAGGGCACTGAACCATCAAGTGCAGCACTGATTCCTCATGCTCACCACACAATGGACACAAGACATCCACATCTAGCTTCTTTGAGGCCAAGTTAATCATTACAGGGATACAATTACGAGCAAGACGCCATAAGAAAACCTTGATTTTATTTGGCGTATCGATTTGCCAAACAAAATTCCAATTTTTCTGAACTTGGCCTTGACTAGTACCTGCTTCCAGCCGCCGCATGTTACTCTGCTTAATGGACCGTGCTACATGATATGCCGACTTGACTGAGTAATGACCTGATTTTTCAAAGAACCATCTACGAACATCAACAGTATTACTGCCACCTATAGGTATGCGGAGAATCACTGCCACATCTTCCGGCCAAAACAAGGCTTCCAAGGCCGCAACATCCCAGCTATTCCCATCTGCGTTTAGGAAATTGGCCACACAAATGTCCCCAAAACCAAAGGAATCTGGTGTAAATAATCGACGACATGACTCTCTAGGCAACCACTGGTCTTTCCATACATCTACTGATAAACTATCGCCAATACGCCAAATAATCCCTTCTTGAACCAAAGAAATAGCACTATGAATACTTTTCCATGTAAAAGATGCATCTGGCTTGCACTGTGATTCCATAATATCACAATCCGGGAAATATTTAGCCTTCCACACTCGGCTCAAAAGAGAAGTCGGGTTCTGTATAACACGCCAAACTTGCTTCCCTAGCATAGCTAAGTTGAACGAGCTCAAGTCCCTAAAACCCATACCCCCGTCCCTCTTGCTATCACAAAGTGAGTTCCAATTTACCCAGTGAATTTTCCTGTGTTCCCCGTCACCCCACCAGAAACTAGATATGATTGACTCGAGTTCCTTGATTAGATACTCAGGGAGCTTGAAACACCCCATCACATACGTAGGAATAGACTGAAGAACAGATTTAATCAGTACCTCCTTTCCTGCTTTAGATAAATGTTTCTCACCAAAACCCTGAGTTTTGTGCCATAGCCTCTCACGCAGCCACCCAAAGACTTCTTTCTTCGATCTACCCATTGTAGTAGGGAGGCCTAGATATTTCTCATGCTTGTCCACCACACTAACCGGTAAAATACTCCGTATTCCACTGATTTCCTCCTCGCATGTATTCTTGCTGAAGACCGCCATAGATTTCTCTAAGTTTATAATTTGCCCTGAGGCACGGCTATAATTCTCCAGAACCTCACTCACCGCCTTAGCAGACTCAGAATTAGCATCACAGAAAATAAGCGTATCATCCGCAAACAGTAGGTGAGAAATCCGAGGGGCATGGCGGGACACAGAAACTCCCTGGATCAGACCCCTCTCCTCAGCTTCCACTAACAGCGAACTGAAAGCTTCAGTGATGAACAGAAACAAGTATGGCGAAAGAGGGTCGCCTTGGCGGAGCCCCCTTTCAGGAATAATAGGACCAAATAAATCACCATTTACTTTGACAGAGTAGGACACTGATTTCACGCATAACATAATAAGGTGTATGAAGTTCTGCTCAAAACCAAGCTTATACAGTACTTGTTCCAAAAAAGGCCACTCCACCCTATCGTAAGCTTTACTCATGTCTAATTTAAGTGCCATAAAACCATTTTTACCTTTTGTTTTGCGTTTTAAAAAGTGATTCACCTCATAGGCCACAAGAACATTATCAGTTATAAGACGGTTAGGGACAAAAGCAGATTGAGTTTCAGCAATAATATGAGACATATGTGGTTTGAGTCTGTTGGTAATGGCTTTGGAAGCAATCTTAAAAATCACATTGCTCAGGCTAATATGACGAAATTGAGTAATAAACTCAGGATTCGGACATTTAGGCAGTAAAACAATATGAGTATAGTTCAGCTTAGCATCCAATTGTCTATGATTAAGCAAGTTAAGCACACAAGAGGTCACAGAACGGCCAACAATATGCCAAAATTTCTGATAAAACAAAGCAGGTAAGCCATCAGGCCCAGGGGATTTGGTAGGGTACATATCAAAGATAGCAGATTTTACCTCTTTGGCAGAGAATACTCGTCCAAGCTCCAGGTTGATTTCATCAGTGACTTTGTTATTCATAGTTCGAATTACCCTGTCAACTTCTTCCGCAGAC
>JAYMSL010004149.1:0-11471 GCA_036897195.1 Plantago coronopus | reverse complement strand
GCGTGGTGGTCGGAGGGGAGAGGGGGCGTGGGGCGTGGTGGTCAGTCGTTGAGGCAGAGGTGGTGGGCTGGGCGGAAGCTGCCATTTTTTTGTGTTGGAGAGAAAATGGGAGAGGGAGGAAAGAGAGTGAATTAGGTATGGAAATGAAAATGGGGAGTTAGGGTAGAGGAGGGGTAATTCTGTAATGATAATATGTGTCAGGGGTAAAATCGTAAGTTCATATACACAATATACCTCCAGCTTCACCTTGGCACTGTGTGCCCTTTTTTTGTAATAAAGTTTCCAGCCAGTCACCTGGCTGAAATTTTCTCTTACTATTAAGCACAATTTTTGACATTTCCTATGTTAAAGAAATATAGAAAAAGAATCAAATGAAAAGTTCCGCTAAAAAATATCAAATGTAAAGTTGATCTTATAAAGGCCCATGCCCAGGATGTTGTCTGCAATTTGAGAGTTGAGCCCATAACAATTTGTGGCAAAATTTTGCTCATGTATCGGCCCGGCCCGGCCCATATTGACTGTCCAAATCCAAACAACAAATCCCACCAACGACGACTCGTCTTGGTCAACCTATGATTCAGTAAATTATGAATTGTATATTCCTAATCTCGTCTCCATTACTCGATTTTCTTTCCTCATATATTAATCTAGAGAGAGAAAGGAGCTAGAGAGAGATAGGAAGAAAGAGAGGCGAGAGTAGTACAGCCAAGGGAATCCAAAATCAGTAGATCCGTGACAGAAATTGAAAGATACATATACCGGAGCCCCATACAGATACTCACTTTCTTTCCCTTGCCGCATCGTTCTGAACGAGACACCAATCACATTTCGAGATTTTGTTTCTGGTGTGTGTGTATATGCATTTGTCAATTTCGACAATTTCGAAAATATGTGGGATTCTAGCGAACAGAGATGTTATCCGGACGCCGTGGTTGGAGTTAATCTCGGCCTAGCTTTCGTTGATGGCATCATTTCATTTATTGCTTTCTATCAGGTATTATATTTATTTGTTGGTGTTGCCAAATTGTGGCATTCTATGTTAGTACTGCGAGGATGATCTTAGCCCAAGTAATCTACGAAGTGCAGCAGACTGGAATCAATTAGCTGATGGCAAATTTGAATTATGATTTGTTATTGTCGCATTGTTTGTTTACTTGAGTTTTAGTAGAAAAATGATGACTTGAGCTGATTATGAACTAATTTATGAATCAGTGATTGATGAATTTGGGTGGGTAGGTTAAATGAAGTGGAAATGGGTATAGTTGATGAATTGCTGAAGTGTAACTTTCTGACTATATTATTGTTCTTTGTCAGCTTAATTTGCAACAACATTTGAACCAACTCATTCAGATATGGGCTCACCTATTTGATGTTATAGAAATCACCAACCAGCTGATATTAGTATTTCCTAGCTGATAGTTGTAATTTTCGGAAACTTGTAGATGAGGTGAGAACCGGTGTTTTTTTAATACTAAGCAAAAGGTAGGCAGAGGCTTGCAAAGTAGGATAAGTCTTTAACATCTTAGCATCTGTAGCTCATAAAGGTTGCATTGTTTTGGAGAATTTGATTCATGAATTAATACGAAATTGATCTTTTGAACTTGAAAGGTAATCTTATAGGTGAATAGTTGAATTTGTTGGCATGCATTTTATTTTATCTTTATGTGAAATTTGTCATTTTTCACTGTTCCACATGCAAAAGCCGTCAAAGATGTTTGACTAATAAAATACTCCCCCCCGGTCTTTTACAAACTTTCTAACGGCTTACTTTCTGTTAGATTAAGAGAAATAAATAAAATATTAGTTTGTGTGGGGTATTAATTTGATGCAGTGGAAATTGGTGATAAAGTAAGAGATATATTGAATAAAGTGGTGATAAACTATGAAATAGAAATAATAAAGAAGTAGTGAGTCTGGAGTATATGGTTTTTTTTAGATCAAATATATGTACGATTGAGAATGAACCAAAACGAGTCATGTTCACACTCAATGGACATATGTACTCTTGTACGTAGCTGTTAAGTTAGTGTCACCATTATATGGTAGTTCGAGACTTTTAGGTTTGGCATTAATAACCACAGGTATTTTTTTTATTATTGGCGCGAACGAATACAGTTGTCAACCTTGTGTTTTACATGTTTTTTACAGGCAATTCTGTAAATACAGGTGCCAACTGTTGTATTATGTCTTACCTTTTTTGATATTTCCCTTTTTATCCTGTAAGTGTGGTTGTATATTAGTATCGTTCATTCGCTGCCTGGTAAAAATAATAATAAGAATAATCAACAAGACGCAATCAACAAATATATTTCCACATAATCTGCACTTACCTTTTTAATACATAAATTACTGGATTCTAATTGTGATGTAAGTAGAGTGAGTCAGATACCTAGTTAATCTTGGGTAGTGTTGAAAGCAATCATGTGTACTGATATATTCATACGTTCTTAATATAATCACAATTGCTCTCAATGTAACATTATTGTTCTCGATTTAACATTTATCTTTAATGTTACTGATTGTTAACGTACTGTTTACCCGCTCAAACTTATTCTGGTTTATTGCACCAGCTTCTGAGAATTCATTCAAGAAATCCACGGATTCGCTGGACCCGGCAAAAGGTAATATCTTACTTATATGATTTGTAACTTATCTGAATTTGGTTTGTGTATTTCGATAATATTTCTGAAGGAGTCTTTATTAATTTCAGGTCTTCCATATAATGATCGGATCTTCCAATTTGGGTGAGCAATACCCGCACCACAATTAATGTCATTGTGGGAATACTTTTAGTTGATACAGATCCGTGTATATTATAAATGGTTGCGACGTTGCGTTGATGAAGTACTACAGTTGCAACAGATTGTTCACATAATTGCATGGTTACAGTTGAAGTATTTCATAGCTACTAATGCTTTATGGTTTGCGTATTTATGCCGAGGCAAGCATTTTGGGGCTACAATCTCTTTTGACATTGAGACTGGCCAGTTTATTTATCTCCTTGAGAGCTTATATTCTTTTTTTTATTTTGAGTCATTACAAATAACCCGCACATACTGCTGAATAAGAATTATCTAGTATATAATTCTCGAATACCTCTGTGAAATATCTTTATCACTATCATGTTTTGACTATTCTACTTAATTCTTATTCCTAGTCTCCAAACGAGCTGATCTTCACCGCTTGAGCTGCTCGTCCCGGTCAAATGCGTATATTTGTGTTATAGATGTCATCTGGATCATAAAATATTAATCAGTATGACCTATATATACATTTAAATAGAATAGTATATGCATACGTCTGGTTTTGCTTATGATATATGTATATGTGCTCGATGTATTTAGCAATTGTATTTTGTTGTTGTAAGAACTTCCATTCCATAATACATACTCTAGAATGATAAAGTTATATTCATGAAGATCCCTGTTTGGCTAATTGCCCAGTAATAATTTATAATTTGAAAATTTCACTGGCAGGTTATGTTCTTTACTTTGTGTTAACTCTAATTGCTGCTTGCAAGGGTTGGACTTGCTGGTCACATTCTTGTGGTTTCTTTGTCATGGGTAATTACTGTTTTCCGTTTTTTGAAGTTTTTATGTCCATGGTGATATTATTGGGGTGTGTACAAGTGACATGTTACTTGCTTGCAGCTTTCCCCAAAATTCTTTTTGTTGCTGCATTTCTTCTCCTCTTGTCGTTTTGGTAAGCTATACTTCTGAATCAAGATCATTTTATTTCCATGTTATCATGTTATGCTACTGTATTAACTATAATCAAAACATACTTATTTGTCATTTATAAAATGTACACTGTCTGCATACTTGAATACAGTGCAAGTAGATCCAGCAGCATTATGGCATAATTGATACTCATACTACTTTCTCATTACATAAATTCTTGAATTCCTACGTGGCATCATTACATTGAGGATGGATCGATGTAAAGGATTCCAAACTTCTCCTTGAACACTACATCGTTCAGTTAATTTTATTGGTTAATGACCATCTTATGACCACTGTCTCTATGAAGTTCAAATGGGTTGTGATTTGTGAATACATATTTCTTAAATAGGTTCTGTTGCTAAAAAAAAAGCCTAAATGTATTTCATTTAATTAGATGAACATGAATTTGAATGGATATTTTGCAGGGTGGATCTTTGCCATCAATCAAATGATGAGGATGACGATGAAGAATGTGGTCCCCAAGAAGCTCTGATAGAAAAGCTGAATGAATCTAATCCAAATACTGAAGGACGCCGAAGATGGTATACACTTAGGTCAATCCATATAGGCAGCCGTCAGAAAGTTGTGATTTTGGTAAACAGAAACTGCTACTCAGTACATTTCTTTCTGATGTTATCATACCAGCTTTCATATATGTTATCCAATCGATTTGTGTTTTTTTTGTTGCCAGGTTACAGTCTTGGTCTTTGCAATAATGGTAGCATCTGCAGTGCTAATATGGTTTGGGATGGGAAAGAATCCCATAGACTCTGCAGTTGTTGCTCAGGCATGTACCCATGGATCTTCGGGTTTTCTTGTTTAACGTATGTTTCATGTCATTTTGTTAAATAGCTCGTTAATATCTACTCCCTACTATTTTTAAAATAAGACGTTGTAGGACTTTCATACATACTAAGGCAACATTTGTTTCATCAAAAAATTATTGATGGAATAATTGAAAAAGAAGATCTTGGTGTCTTGGACAAGTAAACTGACCAATAGTAAATGAGAAAGATGCACTAGTTTTTGGAGAGTTGAAGACAACTATAAAAATGGGATTGAATGCATTAAAAGTGGTGAAAGAACGGAATACAAGGCAACATATTCCAAAACATCTTATATTTCTCAAATAGTAAAAAAATATCCTAAAACATCTTATATTAAAATATAGGAGTAATGGTCAGTTTGTCAAACTATTGTTTTGAAAAAACAGAAAAACTAGCTATCCTCTGTGGAGATGGTACATGGTCACATTTACATCATGCAACTATATTATAAATATGGGGAATATAATCAAGAAATCATTCTTCAACCAGAAGCTTCAGGAATTAAATGTTTATTTTTTTTAATGTTCTATGGTAGTTGAATAAATCCATGATTTCAAATATATGGGTGCATCATAAAGTATTTCTTCTTTAATTAGATTTGGTGTCAATTTTTGTGGGTTGTTTAATTTTTTGTTTGCCCCAAGCTATTGCTATTGGTCTTATCCAGAAGAACATTATAGGTCAATTTGTCTTTTCATCTCATATCATAATGATGTACGTAGTTTCATGAACTGTTTCTCCAACATCATCTTGTATGAAAGATGTTGATCCCGGCGATAAAGGCGATGGGAAGGTTCTATCATAGTGGACGAAAATTAGTCCCATCATCATTTCGACCTGATCTCTTGGATTACGATTATATAACTATTTGATCAGTTTTATACCTTATTTGGCATGGATTTTTAGGTGAACTGCTACTTTTTTTTTTAAACGCCAAAAACCTCAATATATTAATAATAGCCCTATCCATCCATGTACAAAGTCTAGAGTGCACAAGATTTGCACTAAACTGCCAAACCAAGTAAAACTCATTCAAGAAGAACTAAACTGGTCATGAACCAAATGATACAAACACCATGATTTTCCAAGTGTTAGGGACGGATATAAAGTTTGACACCCTCCTCTCCCCATCTAGTACATCTGATTCACATAAGGAGTTGCAAAGATTTAGGGTAGGAGTCGTTAATTCAAATCAAATCAAACCCAAGAAAGTGGGAATATCAACCAATATGGGTTCTAGAGACAAATATCTTTAAGTCAACTGCTACTGATAAATAGAAATATCATGAAGTTACGTGATATAAGTTGTTTGTATCAGTTTTGTATCTTAGTTTATTTGGTGTGGATTTTAACTGAACTGCTGATCAATTACTTAATTGTTGGCTAAGCTTGTTTATATATATGGAGAAGAATAAGTATTTCACAAATGTAAATCGACAGTTGATTACCATGTTGCAGGTATATGTAGATCTCATTTCTGTAGCGGTTCTTTTGTTGGGAGTAGCCTTGGCATGCTACGGTGAGCCTATAGCTAATTATCATCTTTGTGATGTAAATATTGTTTTCTGAATTCCTTTCAGTTATATGCCTTCAAGTTTCGCATGCTGTGTTGATCAAAGTATTTTTACAATAAATGTTGTCAACAGCATGCTATTTTTGTTTTAAAGAATGTTGAAAATGTTATTGGGTTGACAATTCATTTGCATGATTAAGAGGGGTTAGAATTATGTTTTTTTAATATAGTTTTTGTTCTCCAGTCTCATAATCATATGTGCCCCAGTCTATTATTATATTTATATAATTATATGTCATCCACGTTTCTCTTTCAGGACTTGTGTTATTCTTGAAAATGAGAAAAGTAAGATCTGAGCGGGCTTCATCAGAAATGTGGAAGGTATATTGAAATGTGATGTTTCTTCCTCCTTTTTTTTCAGCCTTCGGTACAATTTTAAATTCAAGTTACTTTATAGACCACTCAATATGTAGCTTTCTTTATACAGGTCGCTAGTTTGGCCACTGTGTCTCTTGTAGGTTTTACGTCAAGTGCTTTGGTTGCTATATGCACAAACATACCGGTAAGTGTTTGTGGGTTTTCTTATACGTCTTTCTGCTATTCATGGTTCCTGTAATGTCTTGACAATCAATCATATTATTTGCAGCTGTTTTACCACTGGCATGAACAACAGATAGATGGCCTCTATACATCTCTTCTGTTGGTTATATACTACTTCATAGGTAATTTAAGCTTTCTTTATTTCCTTTTTCTAAATAATTATATATACAGCTCAGACTTTAACATTACATTCTTTACAATAAAAAGGAGACTATATATATATATTATCTCAGTTTGACGAACATGTTGGTGGAATGAGTTGGGGTTAATATTTGGGAATAGATTTGTGATGCACATTGCACAGTACTAATGTATCTTTATCTTCTTTGTTACCTTCACGTTTCTTTTAATATTTTTCTTGTAAATAAATCGTTCCAGGTTCATCAGTGCCCTCAGCGTTTGTTCTACTTGTGATGAGAGAATTACCACCTCTGCTTGTGACCTACTCAGATGAAGAGTCGACAACAACAGCCTTCATAACAGATAGTTCTGTCACACCCAATCAACCACGCTGGGTCTCTGTATCAAGCTTGCAAAACCAGGTTTCTTTCCTTTCCTTTCATCCACTTTACTTTGAGCTCCTTGTGACTGCCCCTAAACTCTTGGAATAGGAACACGAAAATTCAAGTATCTAACTGTTTCAAGGTTTCTTGATACCAACTCTGATACAATAAATTATTTGGTGGTAGTGGGTGTTTACTGTAACATTGTTCTGTGTTTGGCAATAGCATCTTGGCCTTGGCTAGATTCAATTGTCACTTAGTTAGCATATTGATATTTGGTTCTGAATGAGGCTTATTTCAATCGGTTGGCTTAAGTTCTCTTAGTAAAGTACGAGAAGAATTTCGAAACCTGGGTTTGATTGGAGTCTTCAGAAATCCAAAGCGGAGATTTGGACTCAACTAAAGCGTGGGAGCAATTCAATATTACCATGGGAATATTCCACTTAGATAGCTTGTTCTCACTAATAAGATGAAAACTTCAAAAGTACCGCTTGATGCGTTTAAGTTCTATGAATTGCCTTGAGTTTGTAGGGAAAGAACTTCCCTTTTTGGGTTCTACGGACTACGGACACAATGAGTTCCCATCTTCTGCCACTTACATTGTGATTGGATGCAGGTTTCACGAGCAAGTCCCATATGATGTGATTGTTGATGGAAGTCGGGTTACAAGCCTGAAGAGCCTGACGCGAGGAAACATGTCGAGAGAAATGCTGTGGAATGTCAATAGTCAGATTCATGAAGATGAGAAGCAGTTCATGATGCTTGAAGTTGGCCTTACAGCCGTAAGGCTACCTTATTTGTTAATGTGTTATCTCTCGGTTTTCTTTTACTTCCTTTTTCTGAAGAGTATCTCCTGGTTTTGTACATAGTACAAGAATATACATATACATAAAACGTCGAATGGAAAGTTTCCTGGGCGCGCAATGCTTCTGTACGTGGTAGGTTGTTTACTTAGCAATACACCAGTGCTCTTACAGTAAGGAAGGTAAAAAGGTTTTGTTAGAAGTTTTATCTTTGCCACCAGTACAAAATTTGTTGGTTTCAGAGGTACAATTCGCTTGTCATTTTGTACTCTTTCTATCCTGACTAAATAGAATTCAACCTTATACAGTATAACTTTATGTAGTATACAAGATGAACTTTGTGTTACTGGAAGCATAATTTTCATAAATACGAGGAATCTAGTACAAATTTGTGTAATGGCGGACAATCTTGGGAAAATACTTTTTACCGCTCAAATCTCTAATTTCCTTACGTTCTTGAATTGATCAGATGAACCGGTAAAAACCCGACAAAACACTGGTTAACGTCCGATTTAACCTCTTTTTGGGTGGTCGAGATAACGAAGTGTAGTCAGTTGAAAGTGGTTGAAATGTTTCAAACATGCACAATGGTGCTGTAGCTGCTAAGAAGATGGAATAACTGTTCTGACTTCTGCGTATGTACTGATATCATCTCAATGATAACATTACCAAAGCCACTTGACCAAGGAACACAACGAACTTGATGACAATCGACTTGAGCTTGATAATCTGTGCTATAGAAAGTTCGCAGAGGCCAGTTATCGTTTATGATTTAACTCATACGATAGATTACGGGAGCTTATGACCAAGCAAGCTAAAATCCTTAGGAGGCCACACCTGTAGAAAGATATGATGGAAGCTCAGCATCAACAATCTTGAAGGTGCACATTGACTTGTTGAATCACAATGAAGTTTCTCCAAATAGAAAAACTGGTCTGAAATAAACTGCTCACCCTAAGGAAAATTCGGGCATACAGAAGTCCACAAGGAACTGCACCATAATTTCTAGAATCGTTACTGTTGCCAGGATTATCCCCTTCGACCCAAACATGTCCCTTTGGCACCTACAAGCATTCAAGAAAAGTCACTTGTATTCATGTTCAGTCTCTTGCACTCCTAACTTGAATTTCGATTACGTTTTCAACAAAATTCTTCTCCAGAAAACAAAACATAATATCCATTCCCAACAAGAAAAGGAAGAAGTAGGCAATACTTACAATAACAGTCTTCACTTCATCAGAGCCCAAAGAATAGGACACTACCTCGCCTTCAATGGCCTTCACCCTCTTATTTGAAACTTTTGTCGGACAATCGGGGTTTCGCACGTGAACCAAGTCTCCCGGTCCAATTTTTCCCAAACGGGCTGAAATCCTCTCTGAAAGCACCACATCACCATCCCTTAATGTCGGAAACATACTGGGGCCGTAAAGCTGCAAGAAGGCATCACCACCAGGTCACAGACTGATACACATACGGCCTACGGGGATCAACCAGAATGTACAGTTCAAGTGCAAGATCCTTACATAAGCAATGGTGCAGAGGTAGGTTTTGGTGACATGAAGGCCACAGAAGAACTTCGCTACTAGTACAGTTTTCTCAAACGCCTCCTTCACGAACGGTGTGAACATCGACATTCTATTTTCACAGTATTTCTTCTTCTTCTTCTTCAGAGCTGATCACTAACTAGTTCACTTCAATAGAGCCTAACAGATTAAACTCCAGCATTTGCAATTGAACTCAAGGACCAACTAACAGTTCATTAAGTTTTAAAAATCACTAAAACAATTACCAAATCCCAATCAATCAGCTACAACACGAATTCATAGTTTCATTTATCATATATATATATATATATACTTATGGAATTGTTTCCAACCATTAGAAGACCTTGAGTTTCAATTGATTCAGCTAGATAATCGATCGAATATGTCATCTATGGAAATAAAGTGCAAACTGAAGCTCTATTACAAAATTTCCAACTGTAAGCATATCAACTCTGCTACATGTATATAACGAAAGAGAAACAGAACAAAAAATAAAATCCGTACCAAATGATGTTTGAGAAATCACTACTTTTCTTTCTTGGTTGTTTTGGCAACCACCTCCGATAAATCGCCGCCCAAGAATTTACCAGCTTCGCCAATTTAATTTTAAAACCTCACTGATCTCGTTCAATTTTGGAGCTAGTCGTTAGATCACATAATTCGCCAAGTTACTGGATTCAGTGCAATAAATCGCGCTCTAGGTTCTCACTCGGAGCTAAGGCCTTCATGTTTCATTATCTCTTCACATTACCTCCTATACTCATACAGGAAGTATCTCATTTGATCATCTACTTCTACTGTTACTAGTACCCTTTTCCACGCGGGTATCCGCGTGATACGTTTATTATTTAGATTTTCAACGAATTACATTCAAAATTAAGTATGATCGAACTTAAAATTCATAATGGTTTGTCTTAATATTGTGATGATTGAAGAACTATCAAAGTCAAAGTGCAAAAGAAACAAAGTGAACAGCATTTGTGACATAACTCCAGATTGTTATTGCAGCAAAATGACATGAAACTTTTAGGCTAAGTAAGGAATCCTGAGAATTTTGTGAAGAGGAAAACAGAAGCCAGAAATTTGTATCATAGCATACAGAGCCTAGTTGCTACCACATTTGATATGCCTCAACCACAAAACACAATCCTTTTTAATGCACAGTAATACCAGACAAACAAATAATGATTGTAATAAAAAAAATATATACTAAGTCCACCATGATCAAGAGCAGTATTAACAATTAACGTGAGGCGCATTCATTTACCTTCACTTTGTGGACTCCTTAAACCACCTGATAGCTTTGGTGAAAGTAAATTTTGATGCTTGAAACTCAGTTTTGTCCAATAAGATGCAAGATTATACTGTGAACATGAATTGAACAAACCTGCTAGAGAATCCAAGATTGCCACAGAAAGTTAATTTAGGTGAGACATTTTTACAAACACCTGGTAGGTTTTCTCAGAGGCTGGTAAAAATATAATTCAGCAGAACAGCAGCGATAACCAATGGTTAGTTAGTAGATTTGTACCTTCAAAGATGAAGAACCGAGTCTGACTCCGACTGCGTTGTCGGAAGCAGGGGCGCTGGTAAAGATTTAGGAAGGAAGTAAAGGCTCTGATGTAGGCTTGTAATTGGGTTGTACCCAACCCTCACTCAACCCATTATTAAAAGGATGAATACCCATTTAAAACTATATGGGTACGGGTCCCAACCCATTAAAATGCCCAATGGGTGAATACCCATTTAAAATTATATGGGTACGGGTGATAACACCCAACCCGTACCCGTTATATTTAAAATGTATACCCGACCCGACCCAATAAATTGTTATACCCGCACCCAACCCAGTACCCGTATATTTATACCCGTTTACTACCCGCCCCAGAAAAAACTAAAATAAGTCGAATTTAGCTGCTTTCCCAAATTCCGACCACCCTTAACCCGCCACCCCACTGC
>JAYMSL010004148.1:0-11471 GCA_036897195.1 Plantago coronopus | reverse complement strand
CTTTCATAGTAAACCATACGATGAGCATCTATTCTCAGAGGGATTTGTACAAACTTGTGTTGTAGATTTCTGGTATTCAAGTGCTTGTATCGCTGATACATAAGTTACTGGAGATGGAGAGAACAGATCATATCTACTACTAGAACATAATCTCTACAACAGTCCCTATAACTCTTGAGAAAATGGCTTTTGTTCATGTAACAGACAGACTATTTTTCGTTTCCCTCAGCATCTATACAGACTACAGAGTGTTTTACTGGGGAGTTGTTTGTATTCCATACAAACTCATGGGCTGATAAATTGAGTTCATATATCATTTGACTTGACTATTCAAATTAGCCTGATTGGAAAATGATGTTCTAGACTGAATGACAATCATTTGGTCTAAGATTGTGGGGTGTTTGCTAAAGCAACCGACCCTCAAAAAAAAGTGTATGCCACTCGAATGCAACAAACACACTGTATTCTTTAGTAAAAGGCGAAAGAATAGTTCGCTTGCACGGCTGCATGCCTTTTACTCATGACTTCGGCTGATTGTAATTACAACCTACTATTTTTCAAATGTTTTTAACTATATTTGGATAACTCAGAAGTCTTATAAACACAACACTGACTGAAACTTAGCTCGCTATCCAGAAGAGAGAAAAATGAAAGTTTAATTCAATGACAAAGCTAATAATCACCGACTCACTATAGTATTGAGTTATGAGCTTAACTTAGGTCTAACTCAATGGCAAACACTCCCTAAGTTTTCAATTGTGATACCTTCAGTTCATCGGACAGTGTATATTACAGTGTTTTTCAATTTAGACAACTCTGTTTGTTTCCAAATAGTATTGTGATACCTTCAGTACCTCAAAACGAGGAAAAACAACAAGAACATAACAATATAACATATTGGAACTCTGTTCCATGTAACACACAAGAAAATGTTTCAGGCAAGGCTTACAAGTCAACAAAGTGATACAACAATCTCAAGAAAAAAAATTAAAATAGAGAAAATTCCAAGTCAAATCATTGTTATATCTCGTTTGTGTTGGCAATGCCCAAAGATCAGTTGTAAACTATGATATCTGCACTTCTGCAGTAGGACAAGCTCTCTCATAGCAGTAAAGTGAATGTTCAATCCTCATCCGATCCCATTCCTCTATCATACATTTCCTCTGGTGCACAACAAGCACATCCAGCTTTGGTGTATGACCAAGAAGATGTCTGACCATGATGTACTCCATGTCACTTTCTCCAAAAAAAATTATCCAGATAGCTTTCATCTCGCAAGCTTCTACCAGTAACGAGATTTCTCAAATCTCGATACAAGTCAAGCAAATCAACAGTTTCACTTGAGGGTGAATGCTGGAGAAAGAAGAACATTAGATTGAAGTTAAAACATTATGATCAATATAAAAAGAGCAAGAAAACATTGGATGGGCCTGGTTTAATACCTCAAGCTCCAGGGATACACATCTTGAAATAAGCAACATTGCAGTTCTAACATTTGCCGCATCTAACTTTATATCACCAATGACCAGTTTACTGATGTTACAGGACACATCAACAGCCAGTTGTCTTGGCAAATCATGAGGCAAGGTTGAAAACAGAATATGTTTTAAACTTGAATTGTGGGGTGTTTTGCAAAAGCAAACAACCCTCCAAAAATAAGTGTATGCCGCTTTAATGCGACAAGCACACGGTATTCTTTAGTAAAAGGCGAAAGAATAGTTCGCTATGTGCTTAACGCGCGGCTGCATGCCTCACTCAATCTTTGCCAGCTTAATTTTATAACCAGTTATCCCATGTAGTTTACATTCTCATAATGTGGGACAAGATTAACACTGGAGATTCGTTCCTTCACTACTTGGTTTTGCCTTAGTCCCTGAAGTAGGAAGGAACTTCAGTCTTTGGTTTCCTCTTTTATTGCATTCATGTCGAGTAAGTCGTGTAGGTCAGGAAAGGGTGGGAGATTTCTGTTTTATTGTTAGGCGAAATCCTTCTTCCTCGCATACACCACACATTACACTTTCTTGATCTTCACTTGTTGCATCACATCACTTCACTTCTAAACTGCAGTTGTCTTGTTATGGTTGTGTTTTGAATTTGCAGCAGTACAGTACTTGTCTTCACTTGGTGCTCTTTTCGGAGCTTTTTTTCACTCCCTATCACGCAGCATCTGTTAGAATCAATCCATTTTATCTTTTAAAAACACGTTCTTTACATCTCTGCAGAAAATGTGGTGGTAATCTGAAAGCATGAATCCATAATCAGTGACAAACATATAGCGAAAATTAGGTCGTATAACCACATTAAGAACTGTCCAAGGCTTGCGTATATCCCCGTGTCTCTTTTGGCCTTGATAGCTCATTTATCTTTTCATTATTATCTGGCAATTGTAAGTTTGTAATAGATGTATGTGTTCTTGAAAACCTCCATTCAAGAATCAATCACATACTCATCCACCTAAGTAGCTTTTGACAGCTTAAAAACCACAAACTGCCATTACACTACTTAGCTAAAGATATTGGGCCAAAAGTATTGTAAACATTAGTTTGGCAGGGGCCGCGCGAACGCAGGCCCCCAAAGCAACAAATTATGACGTTGGCTCGACCACTTGGGCCGACCATAGGCAGGCACCCCTCCAAAGTGCAATGGAGGTCACCAACCTAGTCCATGAACCTTCTTGATCGCCCATTGAACCCGTCCAGGTAAGTAAGTATATCAATAGCATCTTAGAAATTACATAGTATCTCAATTCATCACCTAACACGCCAAAGTGATTTGGGATAGTTTTTCTGTCCAGTCTCCACTCATGGACTCCCAGTGACATATTTATTCTATAATCCTATTTCATAATTCGCAAAGGAAAACTGCACATGTAGGTTCGCAGTAATTTATGGAACATTCAAAGCAAACAACACGAGGGATTTGAGGGTATCAATGCATGCTTTAATCAGAGTATAAACTATGTCAATGAACATGATGTTCCTAAATAATGAAACTTAAGTGTCGATTAGATGAACAAAAAGAACAAACATAGACTTATATACATGATATCCTATAAGGTCCTAACAAACCAGCAAAACATCTTTGTTATATATGGTCTGTAAAATTCTGAGGCACCAATATACCACGTGTTATTACTTACAGTATCTCCGAATTAGTCGCTTGAATATCATCAGTTATATATTCTGTCATGCTTTATACAGCTGCACAGTTCGATGGATGTTACGAGCTTACTATCTGCTGCTTTGATCTTATAAAATATCAACTATCAAGCATGGTGGTCTTATTATATTCCATCCCTTTATGATCAAACCATGAAGTTTGTACTTGCAGCATACCTGATGCATGTGTATCTGAATCCAAGTTGTTTGTATCTCTGTCAATCTTCATATAACCGAATTCCTCTGTGACATAAGTTACTGGAGATGGAAAGAACAGATCATATCTACTACTAAAAAATACTCTCTACTCTACAGCAGTTCCTTAACTCTTCAGGAAATAGACAATGGTAGTAATCCTCGTTTTATAGGATTCTACTAATGATGTAACACCTTTTGTGTTCTAATTTAGTTCTTGTTTCTCTTCAAAAAAACAAAAGAAAGAAGAATAAAAAAACTCTTCAGGAAATGGCTTTTGTTCGTCTAACAGACAGATTTTCTTCGTTTCCCTAAACGTCTATACAGAGTGTTCTGCCGTGGAGTTGTTTGTATTCCATACAAACTCATGGCCTAATAAATTGAGTTCATACATCGATGTTTTTAAAGGTAACAACTAGTGAATCTGTCACCTATTTTCTGTTACCTATTTTGATGTTTTTTTTAGTAGTGATCATGTAACTTGAGTAACTGTAAAAAGATGTTCTAGCATGAAAGTTCTAGTAACAAATGTCATGGCTTTTACAAACCAATTTGTGTCTGAGGGGTCATGTTAATCGTCTGTGTATCGTTCCAATTTTATTAGATGTCACGAATCGACGTACATACCTCATCAAGTACTATTATGAATAAATAATATTTGCCATGATTATATTTATACAAAAACTTTATCATAATGGATGGATCTTTAATTTTTCCATCATTAAGTGGAGAAAATTCTTAAAATGCATTCAACATTCTTTACCACATCTACTCTCTCCAAATCATCATCCACTTTTGAAATTTAGCATTCAAACTTTTTCAACATTGACCATTAATAATTCATAAACTATAATGGTTAACAAAATTATATTTTAAACTTTGCATAAATACTAAACTTATATTCAAGTAAATATTCTTAACATTTATAGTTTTAATAATAATACACAGTCAATTAAATTAAAAAAGTTTAACTGAAAAATGTTAATGACACCTACTATATTGCAACAACTTTATACTCCACAAATGTTATAAATACAGGGAAGTTGTATTCTTTGATTATCTCACTTTCTCTTAATCAAACAGAAAATTAGATTAATTTTCTATACAACAATGGAGGCCAAGAAAGCTAAATTTTCAATTGCAAAATTGTTGTTGGTTTGTTTCCTTTGCTTGGTTTTGTGCTCTAATCCAGGTAATGTATCTCATCCTTATGTGTATATGTTCTTCCTCTCTGTTTCCACACAATCTGTAAAACAATACTAATACTCTGCGTATGAAATCAGCAATGGGCATGCGATACCTTCACTACATCGGACCGTGTGCACAGTTTAAGGATTGCAACAGAGCCTGCATTGATCACGGATATGCACAGGGAGGAAGGTGCATCACCGGCCCTCAGGGACCTAACAGCTGCTACTGCACGACTTAGCAATCAGTGTATTGATCGACAGTGTTTTTCAATTTACACAACTCTGTATGTTTCCTAATAGTATTGTATCTCGATGAGAAAGATGAATGACAATACATGAAGAATTCGCAGAAACCAGGAATAACAACAAGAACATAACATATTCAAACTCTGTTCCCATGTAACACAAGGAAATGTTTCAGGCAAGGCTTACTAGTCAACAAAGTGAAACAACAATCTCAAGACATAAATTAAAATAGAGAAAATTCCAAGTCAAATAATTGTTAAATCTCGTTTGCGTTGGTCTCCTATTTTGTTCTGATGAAAGAATTCATTGGCAATGCCCAAAGATCAGTTGTAAACTATGATATCTGCACTTTTGCAGTAGGACAAGCTCTCTTGTAGCGGTAAAGTGAATATTCAATCCTCATCCGATCCCATTCCTTTATCATGCATTTCCTCGGGTGCACAACAAGCACATCCAGCTTCGGTGTATGAGCAAGCAGAAATCTGACAATGGTGAACTCTATGCCACTTTCTCTGAAATGTTTAATCCGGACATCCTCTATCTCACCAAAGCTTCTACCAGTAACAAGATTTCTCAAATCTTGATACAAGTCTAGCAAATCAACAGTTTCACTTGTGGGTGGAGGCTGGAGCAAGAAAGAACATTAGATTGAATTTAAAACAATAATATGATCACTAAAAATAGAGCAAGAAAAAACATTGGATGGGCCTGGTTTAATACCTCAAGCACCAGGCCAAGCCTGGAGAGGGATACACATCTCGAAATAAGCAACATTGCAGTTCTAACATCTGCCGCATCTAACTTTATACCAATGACTAGTTTACTGATGTTACAGGACACATCAACAGCCAGTTGTCTTGGCAAATCATGAGCCAAGGAGAGATGCTGAAGCCAACAGGGATGCATTTTGAGTAAATCATATTAAGCAGATGATAACATTATCTATTACTTATGTAATTGTAATAGAATAAATAGTTACCTGAACGAGCAAACTGTTGACATCAAGACATTTTGCCTTGAAAAGCTCCCTAGTGATTTTAATCAGCGAACTAATTACAATAGCCTTATCGTTATTGGGCCACACCCAGATTCTTCCAGCCGAAATGACCAATCCAAACTGCTTCACAGGAACCATCTCGATTTTACTTGCTTTACCACTAATGTATATGAACTTTGAGAGAGGATTAGTTTGAAAGCTGAGTGAGCAGGTTTCCATTGCTGGACAATTACACATCATGAATTCTGTCAATTTGGGAGCAGTCACATCCAAAGTTTTGACCATTGTCATGTCACAGAAACAAAGTGACAGCTTTTCCAGCGCAGGGCAACAAGAAAAGAAATCTTGTTGCCATGCTCGGCGAAACACCAAATGTTTGAGCTTCAACTTCCGGAGGTTTGGGAGTGTGAAAGTGTCAGGCCAAGAGAAATAACCTTCTATTGCCAACTCCAACTTGACAATGGACTGGCACGAGAATAAACAATCTGGGATCATACCATGTAACACTCCGAACAGAACAAGTTGTTTCACATTGTGCTCTATCGCAAATGTGATCCACCAATCATTGATTGAAATAGAACTATCAATGGAAGGCCACAGCCACACTTCAAATATGTGGACATCTGATTTGTCATGACATACAAGAGCATTATTGACGAATCTTAGAAAAGTACGCTGCTTTTCTGCAATGCTGCTATATGTTCCAGGAAAATGATAATATTCAAATACAAGTTTAGGGACAGAGTTCCATGTAGTCCTCCATGTTCTCGACGTAAATCCTGTACTTGCAGCATCCGTTGTTGGGAGGAGTGACAAGATCTTCCTCTTAATGTCATCAGGAAATTCCCTGGTCCTATCAGATTCCCCAACCAGATGCTTTTTTAAAGAAGAAGATCCTTCTCGAACATTCTGTTGTCCTGGTGTATTAATGCAGTCAATCCATTCCTTGGATAAATCTGAAAGTTCAGAGAAATTATAGCGTAATATACATGACATATAAGTTCCTCAGGTAAATATCTTGCACAGATCAGATAAATTTGAGAGCAACCTGCAACATATACTTGAGAGAAATAAAACCTCCAAATAGGTCATTCAAATTTACTATCTGTTTAGTTGACTAGTAGTTTTTATTGTTTCTTGACAAATGTTCTAAACTGCTCGTATAAGACCTGCATTAAACTAAAAAGACAATTCCTTCCGACGATCCTCGTAAGAGGGATTAGGGTGCACAATCGATCTTGTTTTCACTAAGGAACTAGGACTGATATCAGCAGGAAGGTGTCCATTCTTTGCTCTAGTTTGCGTAAAGATGCTCTAAAATCATTTTGTGTAATCGTCAAATTCAAACTATCAATCAATATACACCTAAATCTCTTACTTGAAACTCTTTCCTCCTAACCTCCTCTACTTGCAACTCCTTCCACCTAAACCTGCACTCCGCAGGAATCTAACCCTTGATCTCCTACTTATTAGTCCTTCCTCCTACCGCTAGACCACCTTATAACCCCAATGCTCTAAAATCTTAATATTGCTCTGTTCTTGTTCTTTATCCTCATTACCTATTTTACAATGGACTGCTGCTGGAAAGGCTAAATTACAAAAATTAGGAATTATAAAATTGCTTCTTAGAGTGTGGGTTCAGGATGGAGATGGTTAATATTCGATGTGGACTTACACTTAGTGGTGTTTGGGGAGATTTTTTTTTATTTTTATTTACTAGGGATAGTTTGGCTGGGTTTTCGGAAGATTGCTGAGTAGCTGGCATTATGCTCTTGGCTGTTCCTTTCTAATTTCTACAAACAAAGTTTGATGCGTACTGTTTAAAGTTGGAATAACATAAAATCATAGTATTGCATTGTTTTCAAGATTTATGTCCTTAGATTGTACCAGAAGCATTGGGTGATGCCACTCCTAGCTGTACTATTAAATTTGGTCCAGTTATATTATAAGTTCTACAAACAAACATTATTCATATCACATGTTTGACTCCAACCACACAAGGAAATAAGCTTACAAACATAAGGGCATGATTCCTGTAGAAGTGTGATAGAAGGAAGCCTAAACGAATCTGCGTTTGAGATATTCAAACCATGTCGTGTGCTTGCTTTACTATGTATGGAATGAAGATGTTAAAAATGCAAATATGCAATAATCAATTTGATAAACTGTGAATTGAAAACATGAATCTGACCATAAACAGAAGAACTATTTCTCCTCCGGAGAAATAAAGATGCACAATTAATTTGCAATAATTCGATTAATGAAGTGAAAGAAAGAACACTCATGCTTTACAAGTCAACACAGAATAGCCCAAACAAACCAGCGAAAGATGAAAATTTTAAAACTAGAAAAGATGCTTCACTGAAGGGTCACCTTTGCTAGATTCGGAAGAGGGTGGTGCAGACTTTTGATCGTCCATATGCTGAAGGGAAGACTTTCACAGGGAAAAGTATAGAGGACTCTGTAAGAATCTACATGAAAAGGACAGTATAATTAGACAAAGACTGATTAAATTAGAAGCTACATACAAAGTATAAGTTCCACAATGATAAGCTTCAGTCGAATTTACAAGACTAAAGCTGTGAATGCTTCATAAATTTGATGATTATATGAGGAAAATAAGTGATATGCTCCATTAGTCATATAGCCAAACCATTGAGATATAATTCAGAAAAAATGTTCTGCCAATTGATATCCCTGTCGAATATTAAGACAACGAGAATAGAAGCAATACGGATCAAGAAAGTGTTCAAGAGCTAATCTAGCCAGATCTGACCAACAAGGAAAACAAAAAAAAATTATGAACTGAAGAGATGTAAATCAGGCGAAGTGAAGCAATAAAACTAAAAAGGGCTTTTAATAGCCATTGACTACCGGAAAAGTTTGCAATGATGAGAATCAAAGAGATGAAATCAGAAAAAAAATTCAAGAGTTGATGTCCTAGGCAGATCTAAACCCAAAAAAAAGCAAAAACAATAGGAATTGAAGAGATTTAGGTCAGAGAAAAGAAATAAACAAAATGATAAACCATTTTTCTTCCGAAAAACACAAACTAACATGATAAAAATCTAATCAGAACGGGAATTGAAAATGATATGGTTGATTTTGTTCAACCTTTATGTGCAGCATCAGTGACGGCAGCGATGGTGGTGCCTCATGTAAAACTGAGGAAGGAATTCTGATGGCGAGATTAAATAAGAGAAAGTTCTCAATGCTGACAAAATAGGAAAGTAACAACTCGTTTCCGCGTTGCATACTTAGCTAAAACAAATTTACATATATGGAATGAGATTCGGCTACACTAAACACGTGAAAGTGAACTAATAAATGTTTAATTTAAGAACCCACTTTCATTATCCCTTCTCTATGATTTAAGAACCATAGCCTTGGTCATTCTATCTGGTTCTAGTATATTTGATGAGAGCTTCTTATGGTTCTCAAATCATAGAGAAGGGATGATGAAAGTGGGTTCTTAAATTAATCATTTATTAGTTCACTTGAGTGCAACCGAATCTTATTCCATACTTTGTTCATTTTGTGCATAGTCCCTGCACAAATATGCACTGAAGGCACATGTGGCATTGAGTTATGCAAACTCATAATACATGTCACTGAAACGTTCAAAAGGAAACTCTTCAAATTACCAGTATCATGTTTCAGCTATCGCGTAGCTATCCAGGATAATCAAATAGGTATATATGCACCTTTCACGGAATTAATCTACCAGCAATTCCTATTATGCAGTAAAAATCAGGCAAATTATTTAAATTTCAAGAGAAACATCACTTTAAGAAAAACTTGCACTGATCAGAACCATGTCACAGTCAAAGCCAAAATATACATTGCATAAAATGGTGGTGCTACAAGATCCATGAATTTCAAGACATCCCGAATAAAACAAGTTCACATTTAGTGCCTTCGATTTGTCGTAGGAGAACAAGATTTGACCTTCCATCTTTGGAATTATTGTATTGAAGTGCTCACAAAAGAGGCAGACTTTATTCATAAGTAAATCATATTTGCAAGAGAAATTCTAGCATACTGAAAGAAATGCATGTCAAATTTTCCAGTACTAATTTGAAGAGCATCTTCTACTTTGGGGAAACTGCATTGGATGACTTTAGAGTGGATAGGTCGGGGGTTCGAGTCACCTTTGCCTCTTCAAAAAAAAAAAAAACTCCAAACCGCGGAATCCCAGAATGGAATATATAACCTTATAACCTATAAGCAAACCAAAATGCTGAATCCTAGGAATGGATATATAACATTATAAGCAAACCGAAATGCTTCACATCTTCCTATAACCTTATAAACCAAAGAATTTTCTATTCCAACAAACTGCCACAATGTAACTCATAACAAACATTGCCTGATTTTAAAATCAATCAAAATCTTCAAATGAGAATATGCAAATTCCTACACACACATACAAGCTGAATTGAAGGGAAATTAGCATCCAATAGTTAACAAATGCATAATAGCTAACTGCAATTCATCACACGATGGAAAACTTGAGATATTGGCTAAATAAAAAACACTAGTGATTGGGGAATAATTTCCAGTACGAATGCTTGTTTTGATGATTTGATGAAACATGAACTGTATGTCATATAATCCATGAAAAATAGCACCCAATTTTGGAATGGAAATACTGAAATTGGGTCCGTACCATATTTGTTGGCAAATAAGCTGCACTGGAGACTGATCGGTAGAGCACTAATTCCTCCATCGTAACAGTTTACGATGCTTGCTTGACCTTGATTCTGAAGATGTAGAGAGCGCTGAAGAAGATGACTCAGCTGAAGTAGCAATTTCTGGACTCAAAGGTATTTTGAGTTTCACTGTTTTCTTTTTCCTGCCCTTCTAGCAAATGAGCAGGTACATTTTTAAGTTTTTAACCTCAATTTCTGGACTCAAAGGTGTTTTGAGTTTCACTGTTTTCTTTTTCCTGCCCTTCTAGCAAATGAGCAGGTAGCGGGACCGGACGGGTGTGGGATTTTTTTTCAGGTATTTTTGGGATTCGGGTATTTAATTTCCCAACCCGAACTAAAACGGGACTTCAGGTATCGGGATTATTCAGGATCGGACTTCTTTTTTTATTTTTTTTTCGGGATTTATGTACAATATCGAATTCGGGACGAAACGGGACCGTTTGGGACATGTTCTTTATAAAGTGCAAAAATGTGCAAAATGCGTGTTCTTAGAGAATCTTTGTTCGTGGGCTCGAATTCGCTTGTTTCATGCTTCGGGTATTTAATTTCCCAACCCGAACGGACTTCGGATATTTAATTTTCGAATTTCCCGACCCGAATGGGAAAACCCGAACGGTTCGGGACGGGTCGGAAAATCCCGATCCCGAATCCCACCCGTAGTTTAATTTATATAAGGAACTGTTTGACATAGTTTTGACCCTTAACCCAATTTTTTTAGTTTTTGTGTTTGCATTGAGAAATTCTTAATCTTGTTTGAGATAGTCTTGAATTTTCCGATCCGATTAAAACATTTTCAAATGCTCGCACCTAAATTTAAGGTGAGATTGGAATTAATTTTACTTTTCGATTGATATTTAGAATCCCAAATAGAGTGGGAGCCCAGATTGTTTCTCGGCTGCCCACCAATTTTTTGTAGACTTTTGATTATTCATTTATTGAGTTCCACTTTATAATAATAATAATAATAATAATA
>JAYMSL010004147.1:0-11472 GCA_036897195.1 Plantago coronopus | reverse complement strand
TCAATCCCACTTATACTACTTTACTTTCCATTAATTACTCCACTATACCTCACTTGTACTATATACCAATAAACTACTACTCTTCCTAAATATTGTGCCAAAGTCAACATGGGGCTCGTTTGAGTGGACGGAGGGAGTATATTTTAAAAAGGGTATCATTGTCAGTTCATATATAGGTACTATTTCAAAAGAAAGATTTTATGTATTACTAAAGAATAAGAAGTATTAAAAAAAAACATTAATTCATAATTTTCCCCTACAATAACTCTATTTCTAAGGGTAGGAAAACAGCTAGTTTAACCTAATTGAAGGAGGGAGTACAACTCTTACAGAAGAATGTACAAGTCTTCTATTAAAGTCAAATATAGCGGAAGAGTCGTTGAAGTCTCAGTAATTGCTGAAGAATCCCTGTATGAGTTTGTTTATCTCAAACTCATCCAGAAACATTTCAATATCTCAAACAAGCGTGATGGGGTAAGTAACGCCATCTACAATCACGAAATCCACTTAACAGAAAGTCGGTAGGATCCTAACTACTAAGCGTGTCTGCTTTCTCTTTATATTTTTATTTTTTCTGGAATCTGCAGATCTCGAAGGTCGCATCTAAGCCAAGTTGAGTAGTAATTTTTTTTAAAAAGATAGATCATAGATGCAAGAAATTGTTTACTGCGGTTTGGCGAATCATTTTTATGCTAAGTAGAAGAAATTACATGCCTGCATACCAACAAATAATACCATGGCTACTTCCTCACTAACAATCCACTACCACTGCCGCATATCTCCGCCATCTACAACCACTTATCCCGGCGACAAACCGCAATCGCTTCCGCTCGCGTTCTTCGACATGTTATGGGTTCAATTCCATCCAATCCAGCGCCTGCTCTTCTACAAACTCCCATGTTCTCGAGCCCATTTCCTCGAAACCATAGTTCCGAATCTCAAATCGTCGCTGCAAATAGCTCTCCAACATCACCTTCCTCTGGCAGGGAAGCTGTATGTTCCCCTGAATCCAGGTGGCTTGCCCGAGATTCGCTACATTTCAGGGGACACCGTCTCGTTTACTGTGGCTGAGGCAGCTGATGATTTCGACTTCGAGTACTGGGTTGGGAATCAAGCTCGTGATGCTGATGAGTTTTACGCTTTCGTGCCTCGGTTGGATGTCGGGGAGATCGATTGGGTTTCTGGTTTCAGAGCACAGCCTCTTGTATCAGTTCAGGTAGGGGAGGATGCACCTATACCTTCTTAGTTATGGCTCTAACAAAGTCTCATTTCAAGTAGCTTAATCACACCTCGCATCTAAAATCAATTACATGAAACAGAATCCAGAAAAAGTACCATATATACATCAAATAGTTTGACAAAATTACTTCTAGTCCAAGGGAATATCGTCGTTTTCAATTCGGACTTTATATATAGGTATCGAATATGTTCATTTATAGTAAATTATCCATTAAAACAAGCAATGACTCCGGCATTTGTTCAGGTGACGCTCTTACCAGGTAAGGGCATATGTGTTGGATTCAGCAACCATCACTCGGTTGGTGATGCAAGTTCTATTGTACGATTTATTAAACTCTGGAGCTCGATTGCCAAGTTTGGTAGAAGTCCTGATGACGCCAAAGACGATTTGGTGCAAATTTTCGACAAATCTGTTATAGCAGACCCGTCCAGAAAGAGGGCAAAACTCTTCTGGGGGCAACGGGAGCATCGGGGTAGCTCATTCAAGCCTCCGAAATTTCCTACTGGTAAATTTAGGCAAACGTTCGTTCTGCAAAAAATTGATATGCAGAAACTAAGGAACAAGGCTTTAGCGGAAAAGCCATGGCTACTCCACTTATCATCATTTACAATTTCCACTGCTTACGCTTGGAGTTGTTTCGTCAAAGCTGGAGCTAAAACTGGCGAACAAGCTGATGAGAACGAGCCTGAATACTTTGTGATCGTAGTTGATGCTAGAGAGCGACTAGAACCGCCTGTTCCTAGATCATACTTTGGTAACTGCTTAGCTTCCGCTGGCACAGAGTCGACACATGGAGAACTGAAAGGAGAGGAAGGGTTCTCCACTGCAGTGGAACTGATTGGAGAACTTATTAGTAAACATGTGAACAACAAGGATGAGATCATGAAAGGAGCTGATAACTGGTTTGCTGATCACACATTTAAGTTCACAAAGAGACATCTTGGTGTAGCAGGATCGCCTAAATTCGACCTGTATGATATAGATTTCGGGTTGGGGAAGCCGAGGAAAATTGAGGCGGTTTCCATTGATGGAGATAGTTCGCTGTCACTTTGTAAGTCTAGGGAGTTTGAAGGGGGGTTGTAGATTGGTTTGTCCTTGGCTAAGGTGAAATTGGATGCTTTTGCGGAGATATTCCAGGATGGATTGGAGGCTTGATGATGCCATTGAGGTTAACTTGAAACCTTTTTTGTTATGTTTCATTGTTTTTGTTATGTAACCTGGGAATCCAGTAAGCTTGTAAGGTGCAAGTCTTAGTGGGATATAGATCTTTGGAAAAATAGTCATCAGACTCTAGATTTTACTGATCATCATACCCATGACATATATACGAACAGTCCTTACTCATCTAGATCGTTTTCGGTTATTTTGAGATAGCTAGTTACATGCACTGATGCAAGTTACATCTGTGTGAAAGTGAACAAAAATCTTTGACAGATAAAAAGTTAAAACACAAAAAAAGCTCCCATGGCTTCTTGTGCATGAATATACATATGTGTAGGCTCACTTCTGCCAAATTCTGCTTCAATATTGCCACCTTCTCTTCATGCAATTGATCAATCCCTCTATAAGTACCAGCCTCATCTCATCATTTACCTCACCACCAAACACACAAATTAAGTCTCACTGCACACTAGCAAAAACACACTAATCTGCAGTATTCACTCATGGCCAAGCTTGCGGCCCTCGCTGTCCTGTTCGTGGCTCTGGTGGCAGTCACCAGTGCGAGCAGCTACAAGACTGTAGTGACTACCAGCGTTGTGGACGAGAATTACAACCCGATGTGTGATCAGGAGTTGCAGATGCTGCCGATGGACCAGTGCCGCACGTACATGATGAAGCAGATGGTGGCCACGGTGGCAGGGTGAATCAATTCTACCCGATACAAGGTTCTTCTATGATGCAGATGTGCTGCAACGAGCTGGGCATGGTGAGCAGCCAGTGCAGGTGCGAGGCGTTAAGGATGATGATGATGAAGATGCAGCAAGAGCCTGTGATGATGGGAAAGTCCATGGAGAGTATGTGGCAGATGGCTAAATCTCTCCCCCAAATGTGCAAGATGGACTCTCCTACTCAGTGCAGCATGAGAGCTGTCTTTTTCTGATCAATTTGACACTGATCAGCCGCTCCAGATCTAGTTTAATAAGGCGTTTGTTCGCCATGTTCATGAGCAATCGTAATAATTAAGTACGCAAACACAATCGTGTATGTGTGCTTATCTGTATGTTTAAAAATTATCCTAATCAATCGCATTTCTATTTCTCTTTCGTTCAGTTCTCTCTGGTCCTTTCGTGCTTATCTATGTACTCAGGACGTGAAAACAGAATCAGTAGGGCATCATGTTCATTAAATTTGCTGGACTCTAAAATAACTTAATTTCATAACAATGGAAAGTCTGTTCTGTTCCAGTTAAACAATGGAAAGTCTGTTCTGTTCCAGTTAAATTTGATGGACTCTAAAATAACTTAATTTCATAACAATGGAAAGTTTTCCTGGATACATTACTCAATTAGTTAAACTTGGAACAAACTTTTCTGATCTCTCCCTGTGAACCAGTCTTGACTTCAATGGTACTCATTTTGATCATAGCTTTTGGAAAGTCTAAATTGAATCGAACACCAAACAGCCCTTTTATGTTTCCGGCATAGTTTTCTATAATCTTTCGCATGTTTGAATCTCCCAAAAGCCTCTGGTCCGACTCAAGGATCCCGTAGCCATCCTTCAGGTTTTTGAAGAAGCTCACGTCGAAATCCATCTGGCTACCCTTGTCCAGAGCCACTCTTCTGGAGGGGTCCCCGTTCTTCGGACACATAGTTTGGAGTTGTGTCAAAAACACTTGGTTTATGCTCGGGTCAGCATTTCCAGTAGTTGTGAAGTTGTAGAGACGGTATCGGAAGAACTGGCAGTCTGTCTGTCCTATAGTATGTGCTCCTGCATATGTATTTCCATGTTAACAACTCTAGTTTTATAGCAACAGTATTTCTATTACAGTGTTCCTACATGAAAATTGCATACTTATGGTTAACTTCGGCCATTTCATGTGACCGAACATGTCTAGAGAACTCGACTGTTGATTTGGTGGTGCAAATAGTAGTCGTATATTTAATCATTCAGGTATCATCATATATAAGTCCTTACCAACTAATGTGACAAGATCATGATCATCAAGGCCTTTCGCTGCGAACTTCTGCCTTTGGGCCTCAACAGAATCGAAAGGGCTTGGTAATTTTAAGGCCTCTGAAGACAAGGATACTCTTCCATCTCTTCTACCTGTAGGCACTCCCCAATTCCGACCTCCACTCTTTTCAAAAGCCAAACAAAATTCCTCCATTAGTACAAACATATATAACTTTCTCATACAATTCAACACGTTATGGAAGCGAACATATTACCAGATCAACAGCATCACGAGCAGCAAGTGCGAGTATATCAGCACACGATACTACACCAGGACACAACTTCTCAAGCTGTGATTTCGCATCATCTATTACGTCAAATCCTCTCAAACCAGTATTAGGGATAGCTTTCCTTTCGGCTGACGGACCATCTATCAATATCGAGGCATCACACCCCTGTTCAAGAAACAGAGAACCATAACAACATAAGTACACATGACACAACATGATAATATTAGTACTCAATAAAGACAAGACTTTGCATTACTTGAACGAAGCAATCATGAAAATGGAGCCTGAGCAATGCAGCGGCGATTGTGGCATCGTTGTCCATATGGGATACAACAGCCGACCTTACTATCGATTCTGCTTTCGGACATGAAGAAGAATAGAACCCTGTGTTTAGTGTCCCCTGGCCTAAGGCAGGGAGGAACATGCTCACATTTACAACTACTGTCACGAGCAGCAGGGAAACTAAGATTGTGATTCTCATTTTCTCTTCTTCTTAACACTTGCTATAAGTACTTCTTAGTTCTTACTTAGCTTGTTTACTAGAATGAAGATGTTTATGCATGAGTGTTCCCTATTTATAACTGATCTTACTCTAAGTACGTCCTTAATTAGGTGATGGGATTTGATTAGTGGGGAGCTAATTGGACGTGTGGGACATCATAAGCATAATCAAGATTTGTGGGTGGAGTCATTCTTTTTCTTGTAATTTTCATGCATGATTTTATTAGTGGGGTTAATTGTCTATTGACGTAGATAACTACCCGTTAAATTAGGCCATTAGTACAATCATATTCCGAATTGATATTGAAATACTAGGGGTAACAAATACCCCAACTTCAAACTCCAGAGTGAAGTCTTCCAAAATTTGTTGTACATGGAAGGCGGCTTTGTCTCGCATGCTATATGTTAGATGACATGCAAGTTTAGTTAAATGAGTATATGATGCTTGCACATCCAGTTTTCCCTTTGCTGGTTATGTCACATTCAGTCTCTAACTTTTGAAACTTTAGACTAACTCCGAACTTAATGGATGGTGCGCGTTTATTCACGAATGACGAATTGAGTGAAAACGGGTGCTGCATGAAATGGATTAGAAATCTCTCAGATGTTACTTCCACTTATTAACTTTATCCCTAAGGAAAGGAACGCATTCCTTTGTCGGGCAGGCCTGCTTTAGTGACCTTTACACTAGAGGACGGAGTAGTCTTTTTTCCCTTTAAACTCAACAATTGGCACCAATCCAAATACTTCCTTCTCCTTGTTCACATTTGCTTTTCTGCAGATCCCTTTCAGCATGTACCATCTCTAATTCGGTTCATGAGATCACAAAGTAAGTGCATTAAACTTCGCTCACTATTCACAGATAAACCCCTTGTGAGATTCAGGTGAATAGTGAAAGGAAGGTACACACGCATGCTCCGGAATTACAATCATCCAAAAGCATCAAAACCACCCCAATGAAATTTTGTGAGATTAATTTGTTTGGTCGTTGAGTCTTGGTTGTGATGTGCATAAATTCCATGTGACAAATTGGAAGTGTGTTTTTAAATGCTGTCATGATCCCCACTATACACAAGTACACAATCCAGTGCTAAAATTTGTAATATTTTCTCAAATTATCAGTGCCCACTCACTTATATAAAACCACCAGTGCAGCACTATCGTGTTTGCATGTTTAAATGGCTGCTGACGAGGAAGCAGGATAATCTCAATTTATATTGCACACTCTGATATCAACGTACAAATAACGTGCTAAATCTCTGAAGATGCATTCTGATAATATAACATAACATAGATTTCTACATGTTGCCTGGAATATGATAGTTGGCACTCTGATGCATTGTCACACAATAGTAGTACAAATTAGGTGCCTGATAACGCATGAGAAGTGAGAACACTGCGCGATTAAAAGACAGGCCGACTCAGCCGCTCCTAACAAGAGTTTTTTTGGCCTTACTAGTGATGAACTTTCTGATTTCTCCGCTTATCCAGGTTAAGTTGTAGAACTCAAAACTCTATAGAACACCTCAAACTCTCTATTTTCATATGCTTATAATCTCTGCAGCAAACTGTATTATATACATGAATCTGAAACATATGACACCATGTTTCAATCCACGACCCTCGCCACCCCTAACTTCGCATATACATAAAGGTGTCCTGCACACTTGCTCATAATTTCCACTCCACAGCCATGGGGTAGGGAACTATCTCTACCAATAGTTCCAACTTTGAGGTTGGGAGGTGGTGGACCAAGACACCACCAAAAGCCAAATAAAGATGAGGAACACTTCACGAATATTCCTTCACATGATCTAAAGAAAAGCTATAAAAACTTACAACATTCGTAAGCGTTTCCCCAATGACTGTATAGTGACAAGTTGGCAATCACATCGTTTATGCTAATTACATAATGATTAATTAACCAAAAAGAAAAACAATGATAAAGACCTCCGCGACGCCGCTGATCAAACTGGCTCTCCGAACACACCAAAAGCCAATAAAACAGTATGATTATGATGATTAAATACTAATTTCGTAGTTATCAGAGAAACCATACTGCAATCAAAATACTATACTATTCCATCAACACTAAATTTATCATCCACTGAGAACTTGAACAGTGCTGTGGAATCAAAGTTGAGATGTAACATGAAAGAATTCCAAAATGGCCAAGATTCGCCATAAAACACCAGTAACACAAGCGAAATCCTTGCAAAAGTCATAGCATTACTTGGAAACAACAAAAATATATTCCCACTCTAAAATGCACTTTAGAACCAGGAACACTAGTCCTGGAACTGGATTTATAAATGTACACCTTTGTTAGTCTATCACTATAGCGAATCATAATATTACATGCATCACATGATTTAACTACAAAGATAAAATAAGATAAACCCAACATTACAAAAGGGCAACAGCAATGATCGATTCGAGGCATCTAATTATGCCACCAGCTACTTAGCAGCTTGTTCAAGAACAGGTATCTGATTCCAAGTATTCTCTAATCCACTAGTAGTTTGTAGTGGTGGCAATGAAAAAGCACTCACAGTTGAACTTCCGCTCCGAATCTCCTTCAACACCTTTAGTGCAGATACTGTGCTCTTCATGTATAAGCTTTCCATGTATTCTATCTCAGCTAGTTCTTTTGAGCTTCCTGGCAACTCCTCATTGTTGTTGGGTGTGGGTGCAGGTGCAGAACTTGTGGATGGTTCGTCTCCATTAGCTACTATGGTTTCAACAGGGGATGGGATATCGTCGATTGGGAACAACAGGTCTATCATCCTCTCACACTCTTTGACAAGCTTGAACAGTAGGTCAGTGGTAAAGAAAGGCTGTTGCAGTACCTTTTGGATGAAGGGTAATCGGAGCAGAGCACCGGTTCTTTTATCATATTTCTTCAGTATTTTAACCAATCCTGCTTATAATTAAGGGTAGAAATTATTACTACAAAGGCCAAGAGAATCTTATCTAGGAGAAGCACTCTGTTATTAGTCGAAGAATTGAATTCTGAGAATCAGATTCTAAGCATTTGTTCCCTAATTGACAAGTAACAAGATGGAAATCATGAAACTTTCAGCACTGAAAAATCTAAGAATCAACTGTTTGATTGTTAACTAAGCATTCTGAATTGATACAGCATGATGAAATCACTGATAAATGATAATTACTCAAAATACAACAAATTACAAACATTTTCATCGGAAAATAGGCAAAATATATTCGAAATTTAATCACCGAAGCAAGAAAAGCATACAGATTAGGTGTAGAAACAGTACCTGTATAATTAAGAGCACTGTAATTCTCAAGCAAAACCATCTCCCCATGAAAATCAACAATCTCCTTCCGTATCCTAATCATCTCCTCTTTCCGATCCTTACACCTCGCCACTCTATCCTGCAATTCCTGCCACACACAAAAACCAAACCGATCAGAAAAAACTGAACAATCCAATACCGACTCCGACCAACAACAGCAATAAAATCAATGAGTACCTTCAATCGAATAATATACTCCTCCTCCTGCTCAACAAAGAAAGCATTAAATTTCTCGAGCTCATCCTCAAGCAGCTGAACAAAAGCCGCCTCCGCCTCAGTCATCCCGTCCCTCTCGTCATCACCGTCCAAACGGCGACGTTTTGTTGCCCTAGGCTCAGTGCCGGCCGGCTCGATACTTTTGAGCCGCTTCTTGAGGTCCTTGTATGACAAAAACTTGTCCCTCCATTCGGGCAACGTCTCCTCGATCTGATTGCTCAAACTCTTACCAAACTTCATGATTCTCTGAATTAATTGAGAAAAAGCAGAAGAAATTGGTAGGCGAATTTACAGGGGAGAGGAGAAATGAGGGAGGTAAATATAATTAGAAGGAGCGAGAATATGCGGAGGGTAGTGGGGAGAATATTCTTTTATTTATTGTGATTTTTGGGTACAAAAGAGGATATCTTGGTTTTATTCCGTTGCAACGATAAGACGTCTTAATCATGTTTTAGATGTTTCTTAATTTTAAAGATTGATATGATTATGAAAAGTGGGGACTCACTAGAGCTAAATCTTACTTGCTCACTCTCGGTCAACGGGTCAACCTGAGATTTTTGCTGTTTTCGTTACTCTTTCCAGATTTTTTCCCAGCTCAAGTGTGTAGTGATATTTCTAGATTAGGGAACTCTTTCGAGAGAGAGAGACACTAACATCAAACGAGTCATTGAGATATATTTTCGGATTCTTTTAAAAAAACTAGCGCAATTGTAAATGTGAAATAAAATGGGAAGTGTAGTAAATAATTTTAGATTTACATTTTTTGAGATATAATAATTTTAGATTTACATGCAATTTGCATTTCATCCGTCCCGCTGCTGCACCTTCTCCTTTCATCATTTTTGGTATTGCAATTAAAAATATAGAGAATTTTATTTTTGTACAGAAACTTTTATCTATAATCATATATATACATTTTGAAAACTATTATGCCCCACTAAAATTTTAAATTCACTAACAACTAATATCTCAATTTTTCATACACATTACCAATATATTAATCAAAAGTACCCACTATTATATTTGATGACTTAAAAGTCAAATGTTTTTTTTTTTTTAAAAAAAAAAAGGAAACCCGCATCTACTACTCTTTGAGTATGTACTAGGTAAACCCAATTATCTCATGCAATAGTCTGCAAACTACGCGAACCAAGTTAACCGCACAAGTGCGACAGACTCTAGTTAAGGATCATAATCACATAAAATTCTCCTCCCGTGAGATTTGAACCTGTGACCAAGAGGAAAGTTCACATCTCTTTAACCATCCGAGCCAACCGTTGGGGGAAAAATGTTAAGTTTGGGACGGGACGGAGAAAGTAGTATTTCACTTTGGGTAGTTTACGGAGACCGTCTAATTGTTATGAGTACTGAAACTAGGGGTGAGCATCTGTTCGAAACGGACCGGAGCAAACAAGTTTTACCTGTTTCGTCTGGGTTGGACCGGCCTCAGTCCAGATTTTTTTTTTTAAAAAAAAAAAGTAAAAGATTTTCCAAACACAATTCTTCAATTCACCAATGTCACATCTTTCTCTCATATGAACTGGGTGACTGAAAAAGATATATGTGTGATTCACTAATTTGTTCACAAAGTCTCTCTTTATTCAACTAGGGCTTCTTTTAGCAATCGAGTTGGGGATCTTGAGATGACGGCCGTTGGTGGAGGTTACATGGTGGCATAGTGGTGGGTGGATGTGAGAGGGTGGCGCGACGGTAGACGTGGAGGTTTATTCACATTAGACGTTTTGCAATATCAACGCATATACTGGAAAGCTAATCAAGTGACGGACTTGGTAGCAAACCCCGAAAGCTTAGTTCAGAAAATTCCTGACCAATCGAACCGAGTCTTCATACCTATAACTAAAATGACTAGCATATGGAATCAAGAGTGATTTAATTCCAATTCAGATTTATCCCATATGGAATCAAGAGTGATTTTTTTTTGGAGTTTTCTATTTAGAAAATCGAAGAAGAAATGTACATATAAATTGTAGTGATCAACAGTCAATGTTTATAACTTTAAATAGTTTGTGCTTACTTTCATCTTTTTTAATCCCAATTCCCACCATTGATGAGTTTTCTCATAGGAAACCGTAAATACTACTACTCCCTCCGTCCGCTCAATTATGCCCCATCTTTTTATATTAGACGTCCGCTCAATTCTACTCCATGTTTAAAATGGAAACTTTTTATTACTTTTAAATCAAACACTCCTACCCCACTTGTATTATATATCAATATACTACCACAATTCAACTTCACTTGTACTACTTTACTTTTCATTTACTACTTCAATATACCTCACTTGTACTATATAGCAATATATATAATATATTCTTAAATAATGTGTCAAAAGTATCATGAGTCGGACATAGGGAATACTACTTTTTAGTACATTTTAAAACAATAATCTTAATTAATTTTCTATGTGATAATTCATTAAAATTCTTGATGTGATAATCTACTCCCTGTTTAATTTATTAAAGCTGAATGAATTATATCAAACTGGATTCAAATATAAATTATGTAAATTAAAATAAATTAAATAAAATTGAGAATAAGGTGAATTTAACCTGAAATATTCATGTTTCATTGATAAGTTGATTGAGAACGTGGCGGAGAAGATTGGCATCATTTTGGCACATTCGTCTTGGTTGCTCCTGGAATATCCGTTTCCAGCTTGACCTTTTCCAACAATTATAATTAATAATATTAATATACTCTTACAATAAGGGTCGCCGAATTGAATTAAGGGCCTTTACACGTGATCTAGAAGAGGAGATTCGAATCTGCT
>JAYMSL010004146.1:0-11473 GCA_036897195.1 Plantago coronopus | reverse complement strand
CATGGAGATGAAAGGTCTAAACGCAGAATTGATTCCCTTTGGAGTAGGTCGTAGAGGGTGTCCGGGTTACTCTCTGGGAATGGCCACTTTGGAGGTTGCACTAGCAAATCTGCTTTACAAATTTAACTGGGAATTTCCACCTGGAATGACTAAAGAAGATATTGATTATGATGTGCTGCCCGGAATGACTATGCATAAAAAGAATGATCTTTGCCTTCTGGCCAAGCCTGTGTTTACCTAACACCATATCTCCCCATGTTTCATTTCCAAAGTCCATCAGCATGTGTGATATCTGTACATATGAAGTCTTGTATCTTGGAGTTCTATTTAAGGATTCCAGGTGTCTTGTCCTTGTTTCATGATTTGCTTCCAAGACAACCCCTGTAGGCTGTATGTATGTTTCTCAGGACTTAGGAAGAATCACAGAAACACAACGTCCTATGGCCTATGCTAGTATTATATAAGATTGCTTGAATATGTCTTTGTCAATTTCATTTTAACTCAGACTCTAATGACAGAAACTTCTTTGTCTATAAAGTATAAACTTGAAAAACAGGCTCAAGGATGGCCGATACACATTAATTATTTACCTGCTCCAATCGAAGTTGATGTGTCACTATGAATGTACGTAATAATAATGGAATTGTTTATACTTGAATACCAGTAACAGACTGTAACTAAACGTCGTTTTCTTGTTTAATTAGTACATCTATACAGTGAGAGTACATCTCTCTATGGTTTTTCGAGTCGTCCATAAAGATACTGTTTCAAGCTTTACCTTAACACAGTATTTCAAGTTGGCAGAAATGATCTAGGTTCTGTTAGCTCTCCCTATTATCTATCCTAACACTGCTTCCACATAAAAATATTGAAACACGCAAAAAATATTCATCGACCTTGCCCGAAAGGTCTCCCACACTGATTGGGAATTTGTTTTAATTTTGATGCCAGAAACCTCACATATATCCATGTGATCCATGGCCTTCCTACTGGTTTTGCTTCCTGCTTACTTAGTTTAGTATGATACTTGTTCTGAAAACTCTGTTTCAATGGGAGATTTGGTGAACAAGTTGTGTAGAAAAGTACACACTGAAAGCTATTCTCACTTTACATATTTAAATGTATGTGAGTGATAATATATATAAAAGATGTAAAAGTATTTGTACTCGAGTGATAAATTGAAACATCCCTGATCGTTTGTAGCTGAGTGGTAAATGAGACATCCCTAATTTAAAATGTTGCGAGTTTAATTTCTGCAATAAGTGATTATTTCATCTGTATTGAATTTTGAGAGTATTTTATTAATTACAAAATAGAAATAATTTGAACGATTGTATTTTTAATATCATAAAAAAAAAAAAGTATAGATCTTGACTAGGTTATGTGCAATGCAAGTAGCTCCAAACATTTAGATTTTCCTTTTTGTCATTGGAACTTTGAGTTTGTTTTATACCAGTATTCGGCACCAAATATTACATTAATCTGGTGATGCATTAATGTGTTTCCTTATTAATCTTTTCATACTTAGGGTCCACACTTTCTATATTTTACATTTTTTAGAGCTCTAGCGTCCGCATTCGAGTTATTGCTCTAGGCGATCTAGGTAATAATCGCATTTAATGCGTGGGATATGTGGACTGTTCCTGGTTTATGCGTGGTCCAGTGATTTGGTTATTTGTGAATTGATAGCTAGTTTAGTGTCAGTGCAGTATTGGTCACATGTTACGGTTCTAGTGGTTTGTACACATTCTATTTCTCCTCATTTCGTCACCTTGCAACTTGTATTGATCATATCTTGGTTACGTGAGGTATTTGTGTATCGGTCTAGGTTGAACCTTTCAAACCTCATGAGCTATTGGTGCTTGAGTGTTCTTGGGGTTTAGTGTTAGTCGATTATCATCTTCCTCCTTTAGATGGACATGTTATCATTTCGCGGGTGATTTACCTCATATGGGTGGAGATTCTTTGGTACAAAGCTTTTGCACTAATTGTACGATTTCACAGTTATGTTATATAATATTTTGCCGATTCCAAAAAAAAAAAATCGCATTTAATACTTTGCAAAGGAAATTCAAACTTCTGTAATGCATTTGTCGCATTGGTTGTCAAACTTCTATAACACTACACAATGTTACATAGTCTAAATGGTGCCTGCACCATCAACATCTAAAACATCAAGAACAATAGGTTCATACATGATATTTTTTACCAGTTTCATCAACTCCATAGAGGTGTACCCGTCGTCTTTAATGTAAAACTCGTGCATCACTCTACTCATATTCCAAAACAAATGCTTGCAAGCTCTTGGGAGGATGCCCTCATCTAGAACTAATCTCTGAAGTTCTCTCCTGTTGTAGTCATTTATCCTTTTCACGGCTGCAACTGCTGCTTCTGCAGTTACCTCCGCGCCACCATTCATCATGTACAATGACACAGCGTTCTTTTTACTTTGCTTCGACTCTCTCTGCGTGACAAAAAACAGATTAACCATCCAGCTAGTGATGATCAGCAGATACAGTCCATGAATGAATGAAAAGCTTATGTATTACCTCATAGCTTCGCATATCATTCAGAAGACGCCCGCAATTACTCATCCGCTTGAAAAGATTACTGTAGTCGGGATGCTGAACCATCTCTTCAGACACTTTGGGTCCAACAAGGTACATTACCGGCAGCACAATTGGTCCTAGGCCGAAGGATATGTATCCATTGTTCATGTATTCATCCATAGGTGGTGTGTAGCCGTCTATCGCCCATTCAGCCTCTTTCAACATTGAATATAACATCTCCAACCACTGGATGAAAAACAAAACATCAAATATAAACAAGTGCAAACATGTTGGAGAAGAAAGGATCAGAGATGTTTCCGTGTAGAGTTTTGTTTGCACACAACTGGTGCTAGAGATCTTACGATATCGATTATGTGCTGCATCACATTCCGTTCTTGTTGGAAAGATGCTTCATCGGCAATGTCACTAATTAAGCTCTTGAGTGCTGAAAACAGTATCAGAACGTTCTGAGACAAGCATACTTTCTGAACATCAACATCCCATCTGTGGTGAATAAGATAACTTAGTAATCATCTCCAGAGCTGTTGGTAAACAGAAAGGAAGTAGAGTAACAAGAATCCATAGAGTAGTAAGAGCATACGCTTCAACTAGTTGAATTAAGTTGTTTAATTCGTCTAATGAACCACCAATGTCAAAGAAATCGTCAATCACCGTCACGAGAATAGAACCTTTAGCCCATGGGATACGTACATCCGAGAATTCCGGATCGGGAAGGGAAGTTGTTGAAAGATAGCAGTATGCACATTTCTGTCTTGCAAAAGTCAGCTCATCCAATTTATGCTCAATGACCCATCTACAGCCATGCAAAACTAGACCATTAGGTTTTCTAACAAATCTGATCAAAGTGAAAAGGTAAAAATTGGACAGGATTATCCATTGTTTTAAAATTTTGAAAACTCAATGCTTTTATTAATAGGTATATATGCTCTTACCTTTCAAGCTCCCTGAGTTCTTCTTGGTGTATCTTCTGATTTTCGTTGAAGTCTGCTACAGATAGGGGAAGAAAATCCTTGACGGCAAAATTCGGTGAACTGGAAAGAAGGGTGAAATGGAGTCAACAATTTATACCATCTCAGATCATGAACAGTAACAGAAAAACTATACTTCTAGCTAGGACTATACCAAATTGAGGTTTTTAGAATCCTAGTATCGCCTGAAGTGTAATGCTCAATATTTCTTCGGTTTGCCACTCGATCCATGATTGCGTGACTGGGGTGCTGGAGAGCATGCTTCACCTGAAAATTATATTAGATTGGTTTTCTTTCAATTATGGATTAGGTGAGCTAAAAAGTTTTAAAAATGGCATACCTCTTCGCCAATATTTCTGCCTAGTTCACTTGAATAACCTGAGCTGTTCAATAGTTCTTGCTCAAGAGCATGTTTAAGACTCAGGTTATGTTTCTCAAGATCCGTTTCATCTGTAAAAAACACCTCAGATGCTCTGTATAGTTCAAGGGTTCTATGTATGTCTCTTAAACTTCCACTGGGTAAATTCGAATTGCAATCTCCTAGCAGTTTGTTTATCCGATCTGCAGACGTACAAACCAACTAAGCACTTCATATACTGTTTATAGCTGCTGAAATTTAGAGCATAAAACCAAGAAACGGGAATAGGTAATGTACAAAAGGAAATGGATATTGTTCATCTTAGTTAACCTGAAGTTACATTATATCCATTCTCTCGCAATATTCTAAATGCCAAGGCACAAGTCGAATCATCCATGAATATCTCCTCATCACCCCGCAGCCAGAATCTTCCAGTGATCATGTTAAACAAACCAGACATAAATTTATAAATATATAGTATTCGAGATGATCAATGACACCATAAATCCATGAATAGCACAAAATTTCCTGTGAGCTAGGATACCTGTAGGTCTCATCCAACACACTCTGGATATCCTTTCTAAAATGTTGACTAATTCCCAACCGTTCAAGATTATCAATTGTGCATAGCTGAATATATGTGTTGAGCGGGTATATTGCTGGGACTGTGAAGAACACAACGAAACAAGAGAAATGTTAGTTATAGGATGATGTGAACAATAAAGTGTGATTCTAAACTTTATATCTAGAAAGACAAAACTTTAATTTAAGGCACAAGTATACTGTAGTGCAGCTGACTCTAGCTAGATTCTGGTACTTCTAACCGTATAATCTGTGTTATGTTACCGCTTTCTTATCATGAATTGTAGCACGTGTCTAAAAATTACAACCAATTAGCAAATGTAAAATAAATGAAATTACCAGCGTAGCCAAACATCTTCAAGGCTGACTGGAGGTAATCGAGGCAGCCATCATTAGTATGATGGAAAATACATGCGGCTGCTGTCGTGGAGGGAGAGTTGAAAAGCGATCCATTCTTACGCTGATACTTAGCCATTACTAGGTCCCAATCCTGTAACTTACCTATTCCTTCGGAAAGATATGGAACATATGCGTTGACATCCACGGACTGACCTTCACGCCATCTGTATTGAAGGAAGAGCATTTCAATATAAATATGATTGCAACAACCTTTGAGCAAATTCATAACATAAAGTAGCAAACAACATAGATCTGCTCCATTTTAGCCCAGTGGGACTTCATGAGCTATTAAACACACAGACATAGATCCCAATCAAGATAGCATTACTAAAACCTGATTTGCACAAAAGGAAAAGTCCGAAAAGTGGATAAAATCGTGTACCGTTGCAGCTCCAGATTTCTGTTAGAAATCAAATTATTCAATAACTTGGGTTCCAGATTAAGGTCCAAAGACAGGTCTTTGGCATACTCAATCATGCCGGTGAATATAATGTCAAATCCCAGTGGAGAAATCTGATCCTTGGCAGTGATTGAGGCGAAATTCGACTCAATAAAATGTATCCCTAAAATAACAATTGAACAAATCATCAATTCTTGAAGAAATTACATTTTAAAAGTTTGCAAAGGAAAGAAAGTAAAAGCATACAGATACCCTCATACCCCTATGAACTTGATCATCAGCAAGATTCCATGTCCTGAGAGCAAGAATGGAAGCCAAAGTAGAAGAGATGACATCTTTTTGAAGAAGAGAATGATGATGAGGTTGAGCCCAGGAGCCATCAGGACACTGATTTTGCAGCAACCAATTCACACAATCTGGAAAATAGGGCACTTCCAATGAGGAATTGGGAGAGGGTACCATCGCAACCCATGCTGTGTCATATGGTGAAATTGATATTTCCGGCTTCTGAATCAGCTTCCTTGTCCTTTCTCTAATTTCCTCAAACCTCTGAATGTAAGTGAAATATCAAATCAGTGAACATATTCATGAAGAACATATAAACGAGACAATTAAGTTACACTGTTAAAAGGCAAAAAAATTTGAAGAAAATATTAAAATAGAAAGAGGTTGAAGATGAATGTACTGACCAGTGAGGCAAACTCAGGTGTTCTTACTCGAACAACACCAGGATCCAACTGAGCTGCTGCACAAAGGAAGTTACAAAAGTATTATGAAAAACATGATTTTAGGAACACTGCTTTTTCAAAACTTAGTACATCATTGTTTGTTTTATTTTATCAAATGTGATAAACGAAGTGCATCCGTGCTTGTTTTATTCTATCAACGACTCTTATAGTGTATATAAGTGATTGTTTTATTGTTTTAATATATCAGTGCTCCATATGTAGCTAATGTGTCAATCCTCGCTTTTCATGTTTTTTTTGTAAAACCACGTTTTTTACGAGACTTTATTGAAGGAAAAAGAAATTGGAGCATATATAATCGGTACTATTCAAGGGTTATAGATGCCGCTAGCGATAACCACTTTCTTTAGTTCAACGTCAAATCTGGTCGATTATCTAGAGAAGTATAAGCACATAGTAAATTTAGTAAAAGTTAGTCCATGTTCAGTTCACTGTTTATATTTTACAAACGGCAAAATTATATTCGTAACTCATAAAAACGGTACAATTAGTAATATAAATACAAAAGTTTTGCACTATTCTAAACCCCTAAATTGAGACGGAAACTGTATGAAGCTAGCTAATTAACAAGTGATCTGCCGAAAAAGATGACAAGAAATACACAAGCAAGATAACATAACTTGGACCAAAGAGAAGAGACCACTAATGAGGGGTGAGAACATCTAACAAATTACTCAAATTTTAAAATTTAATATTCATTTCACCTTAAATTCAGTCGATTAAATTCATATTCCTCTAATTTATATAAACTAATTTATTTTAAATAAATTTAATTTAGTTAAGTTTAATCTAATTTAAAATTTTCCTTTTGGCAGACTGACAATAACTTAAATCTGGTCCAATTTTTATATATAAAAGTGGGATGTGACTTTTTTTAATCAAAACTTTTGTGCTTCCTGATAAAAAGGTTTGGACCAATGCCATAGTTAATTTTAGATATAGCCCTGTCACTGCCTCATAATGCTCCACTCAAAACAAGGTGATAAAGGGTAGAGAATCATACTGAATTAATTAGTAAGAATAATTCCATCTCAGATCCTCTTTCCCATACATACTTCAAATTACTCATAATAATTTACAAAAGTTAATTCCTTCATTAGGAAGAAAATGATTTATTAAACCCTATTCCTTGTTTTTCAAAATTAGGAAAACAAAGACCACTTTGATGAATCCTTGACAAGAAAAGGTTAAGTTGGTTAGAGATTAAATGAGCAAAAACGTCAAGGAAAATCGAAATTGAAATCTACGTTCTTGTTGTAAAAAGAAAAGAAATCTACTTAATTATCGAAGTACTGCGTACCTGAAACTGGGGAACTGGGGTAGTTATGACGACGTTTGTTACGCGAAACGAAGAGCCTGTTTGAGAGAAGTTGAGAAGACATGGTTAGCTGCTGATGCTGCATCAATGGAGTCTGCAAGTTGGTGTACGATGAAGATATTTGGTTGACATAAACTAGCTAGGAATGTGATAGGTTTCTGGTCTGTTCTGAACCAATTAGAATGAGTTAAGATGATATGTACTACTTATATAATAATACTCTGACCAAATGCTTGCATGGAACCTGATGATGTTTGATTTAACCAATAATATGATGCAAAGGCCAATGAGCTATTTAAGTATATATCTAACATCCCTAAGTTTGGACAGATTCTGTTTATGATACCGTAACATGTTGTGTTGCATTGTACCATGTATAAAATATCATAAGCATAATGACATGCGGACGGGACGGTGTGTTTTAGAGAACGAGAGTGGCGGTACAGATATAATTAATTAAGACAATCGGTGGTCTAGCTAGTTCAAAAAATCACCAGATATAATTAAAATAATCAGTGGTCTAATTCAAAAAATCGGGTATCACATCATGATCATAACTCATAAGCCAAGAAAAAAAACCATTTAACTAAGAACGTAAGCGTTTCAATTAAAAACATTATAGATTTTTTAAACAGCATAGATTCGTCTCTTTTCAGATTGTAAATTAATGGACCGTCTCTCCTAAATCTTTGTGCAATGGCAGATAATAGAAAATATTGATCCTCTATTTCATTCACCTGAAAAGTATCCATAAGCTGAACTTATATGAATTACGGGCAAGTTTTGTATTATACCGATTATGTAAAGTCAGAAAACTATGTTGTGTGTTATGACTTACAACACAATGTATCTGGCAATAGACGGTAATACACGATTTAATAAGTATAAATTTAAATTAAGGAAATTAGAATTAAAATGAATGACAACGAAGCGCAGATCAGTTGGTAAGACGCTTCACTTCCAACTAATAGGTCGGGAGTTCGAGTCATCCCTTTGCCGTTTCAAAAAAAAAGAATTAAAATGAATGGAAGTGATTGGAACTGAATCCAGACTAAAATGATTACTAATTACTAAAATTGAAGCATGCTAGTACGTATGATATTTAAAAACAAAGGAGTAACTATTTATATTTTAGCAAGTTACATGCATTATTGGTCACTATATATATTATTATTGAATAGACTAACTGATAAATTACTTAGGGAGAGGGTTTTCCTAAAAATAATACTAATAATGCAGTTCTAAACATAATTAGTTAATTTAATTAATCTTGATTGTGTAGTCTTACTGTTCTTTTTGTTGCTATGTGGGATGGATCATAGATATTGCCAAAGGCATCAAGGCATTATTCGGAGCTGTATATGCCAAGATTATTCAAATGATCTTTTTATATATGCAGAAAAGACAACACTGTTAGTCCTGCTAATAGCCGAATTATACACTGGAATCTTACACTAAATAGTATTTCAATATGATGTCAGGCCACTGATAATGTATTTAACTACCAAAGGGACACCATGCTGATCATCTCTCGACTTTTCATGAATGAATGGATCACTAAGGCTATCTGTAACAACATTTTCTGATGAACTAATTAAATGATATTTAATCATCTACTTGACTACTTAAGTATATTAGTAGATGAGTGATAGGTGTAACCTAGTCCGAACCTATGTAGACGGGTTTTATGTTAAGACGCCCGTATCCTAGAGGTTTGATTTCCGAAATGTACAAAAATGTACTACTCAGAGGGAAGGTTGCCAAGTTTTTGTACTGATCACAGTACTGATCTCTATACATGCATGCCATGTGAATGAGTGATGCAACATGTGTGGACAAAGTAATATAAAACGTCAAATCAAGGCTTTGTTGATTTCGCAGACTATTGAAGAATTGACATGTTTGAGAGAAATTTCCGATTTTTATTAAACAATCATCAAAACTGTCTGAAATAAATTATAATATAAAAAAACCTAGAGAAACCCTAATGGATTAATTATCTAACATAATTCTAAAAGTGACATAAACCTTTTTTTTTTGAAGAGGCAAATCTATTCTAATCCTACTCCTACTCCTACACTAACCCAATACCAACCTTATACCCCCACACCTATACCAACCTTATATCACCACATAAATCTCTACCTCCGGGAATCGAACCCGTAACCTCTCACCATTACACCCTGCACCTTACCAATGCACCACCCCCTGGGTTCGCGACTTATATACTAGTGTAACCTTAATTACTCTTGCAAATGTTGTGGGATGTTTCAACTTTCTCACACTTTGCAAGCCCATGCAATACAATACAACATAATGAGCTAAACCCACTTCTCCTCCCAACTAGTCCAATACTTCCTTACTAGTCTTTCTTCATTATTTTTCCAACAAACTGTTGTGGAGAACATTCAACCTCTGGCTACTGCATTCCCTGAAGACCCACAAAACCCGATCACGGCGGACCATCCTACTGAAGAAGAAATTTGCAACATATATATGTTCACTAGATCATTTGTAGTTAATTTAATGGTTTAGTAGGCTAGAACTCCTAAAGCTCAAATCCAAGACCTCCTACTTGCAATTCCATTTTTTTTAACACTGCATCACCTTATCTTATGACTCCAAAAGAACATAATCTAAGACTGAAACTTGGAAAAGTATGACAATAGACCCGGACTTGTAACATGTTATTTAAACGATTATTTGTAACTCGTTCCTAATTCAAGAAACAAACTAATCTTCAAGAAAAAACTTCAATAGAGAAGACAAGCCTATATTTTACAGAAATAGGTTTGAGCTTTGGGAGGAAAAGATTTTTGTGTATATTTACTTGATAGTTTGTAATTGTAATAATTTATCGTTTAAAAAAGAAGAGGAAAGAGTCATGTTATTTCCAACTGAAAATTCCTAAATTGAAATCAAATGTCAAATTTAAATTAAGTAAAGGTAAAAGTAAACTGTCAACACTGTATAGCAAACTTATTCAAACTTAGACCGCTAAGAGGATGGATTTCGAATCTCCGGACTTAATGGAACCAGATAATCAGATATATCGGAGATATTGTCGGTCATTTGACAGTTCTCAAGGGAATATTTAATTATCCACGTTAGGCATGTTCATTTAATTATCCACTTATTTAGAGGTAAGTTCATTTTTACAATTTGTAATCTTTTTCAGATCTGGTACTACGTTCAAGAATTTCGAGAACGGTGAGATGTTCACCGATCGAGACAAGCACGAGCTCAAGTCCGACACCCAAGACAATAAAATTAAGAAAAATGACCATTTCAATTAGTAGTATATATATTTACTATATATATTTAGATGCAGAATTTCTTATTGTGAGATGGTTTTTAATTAGGTAATGTCACATGTGTGTTAAACGTGTTTTATATTTTTTTTAAAAAGAAAATAAGTTGTACTTCCACTGTCCTATTCACGAAACTTATCATTTAAATTATAGTGAACTAAATAAGTGAGTACTAATTTTGAGTAAAATATTTGTATTAAATTTGAAATGTAAATGTATTTAAATTTAGTGGTCGATTAAAAAAATGTTTGAAATTAGTGGGTTTGAAAAGATATTGGTTTGTATATATATAAGTACTTATCTGGTACTGTACGTACAACTACCGATTCATTATAGAAACTCATAAGGAGCCGAAGGAGGTTCAAGCATTAAATGAAGGTAAGTATTATCAGTACTATTCAGTATTCACTATCAAATGAAACATTAAGGAGTAACGTATTATCAGTATTCACTACCTTATCTTACCAATTGTCTTTTTGCACGTTACTACCTTATCTTACCAATTATATACTGTATAAAACTATAACATGAAGAGAAACATATAATATTTGATATCTCATTTTATTGAAGTTGAAAGATAAGGTAGTAACGTGCAAAAAGACAACCTAAAATAATTAGGAAAAAATTGTCTTCCCAATTTTTGTAAAGAAATTAAAACTAGGGGGAGTTTTGTGCAAAGAGGAGAGGGACATTTGTGCAAGATTGATCTATATAACACTATAAACGGAAATGAAGAGAAAATAATGAGGGGACACATGTCATCCATTCATTGTTGGGTTCAAACATGGCACACGCCATGGGACAGAAAATCCGGACTGTTC
>JAYMSL010004145.1:0-11474 GCA_036897195.1 Plantago coronopus | reverse complement strand
GCAAGGATTTGGAGCGACTATCCGTGCTATTAACAGTATGGAATGTAACGGAGGGAATACGGGAGCTTTGGATGCACGGGTTCGATATTACACAAACTATTGCAATCAGCTCGGAGTCAGTCCCGGAAACAATCTTCGATGTTAGATATAAACATATATGGTAAAGTGAAGAATGGACTAATAGAGCATATGAAAAATAAGTGATTACACATATAATTTATGGATAAATGCACCATCTTTCTTCTTCATATTCTAAAGAAATAAAAATTGATGATTCCTAGATATATACATGAATCAAGTCGTCTTGTGCTTTAATTACTTGTAACCCTAATTGCAAACGATTTGGGAATTTCTCATTTATCAAGTCGTTATGTTCTTCATTTGATGTCGTTTTATTCTGGCGATCTGGTGGCAACATGATGTCCTGAGTGCTCCCGTCTTTGTATCAGTTCGTAGACGAACTGGTTTCTTTGTGCCGAACTGAAGTTCCAACTCTGTTTTTTCTATTTCCTCTGTTTATTTTCTTAATTCTTCTGTGTTTAATTCTTGAACTCAGGTTTTTTCCTTCGTGACATTCTTTTTGTTCTTGTACAAACAAATTTTACTACTTGGACATATAGATCAACTGTAAACACTCATTTGCGCTTAGTTTTATAACATCTGTGTGTTGAGTGTTGAGAGTTGAGACCTCATTGCTCATTTGGACTCTGATAAATCAATGAGCAGTTCTCTCAAAGACTAGTGCAAGTAATACAAGAGATTGATAAGTCCAGCGAGTTATTAGACTTTTGGACCATATATTGTGCCAAGAAGAGGAAGAATCTTGGAAGAGGCTGTCACATGAATTGAATACTCAGATGATCTGATGATATCTGTGTTATTATCACTGACCCAAACAAGGATGACAACTTAGTACAGGACGAGGATGAAACATTGTAATTTGGGATCACGGTTGACAGTTATGCAATCTTCTAGTGAGAGTTGACTCAACAGTTTCATAATAACAAAAGAGGAAAGCAAGCACACCATCTTTTTCATAGTACTCTTTTGTTACAACAATACTACAAACTTCACCTGTAGTAACATTACATACTGTGACTACTTTGATTGGTAGAGTCTAAATAAGATATCCTACAATGCTCAGTTTCGCTGACCTGCCTCTACTTTTCGAAGCTTCTTATAATTTGCTGAGCTCTTGTACATAATTATACATGAACAGACAAAACACACAACAATTTCATTAACTTGATCATTTTGTTTTCCATGGTTAATTCTTATGATCCCGATGCATTATCATGCGGGTGAACCTGCAAAACGCAAATAGGCGATGTTAGTGATTATTCAAGCGTTCGAAAAATCCCAACCTCTATCTACTTCCAACTTCCTACCTGAGGGTATTTGTCCTCATTGAAGCTCTTACTCCTGACCTTCCACTCTCCTCTATTAGTTGTCATCTCATCCAATATCTCACCGTCTGATGTTCCGACTTCACCTTCTCTGCCCGCATCATGTTGCTCTTCCATTTCCTGCTAGTTCACCATAAAAGTAGGCGCTCAAAATTTCTGACAATCACTAAAGACATGATTACCATTTTACATGTAATGTATATTTACCCTGAACGATCGACTCATAGAACGCCGTGGAGTTCCTGAAGTTTCCTCGTACTCAGCTGCATCCAGCTCTCGTAGATGAGAGTGGAAAAACTTAGGCAGGATGTACTGCCGGATACTTATGAGAAGGAAAAATGGCAAAGGAAACAGAATGCCAGCTACAGGAATCCATGTCACTCCAAAGCACAAGAGCAAGTACAGGAACTGAAATAATGTGAACATGGCTATGTATCTGAATGGTACGAACTCCATAAACGAAGCGTGATTACCCTCAAGAACCCTGTCAAAATAGTTTACACTTTTAAAACCTGGTATATACTTCAATCTTCTGAACTAAATCATGCTAACAATGAATCAGAGGCTCACTTGTATCTGCGGTTAGGTGCAATGAAGATGAATAGTATCCTCTCCCATAGTTGATTTCCAGGGAGACTGTCAATAGCCATATAAGCAAAATAGCCCCAAAGAACGGATGTAGGTATCAGTTTGATCACTGGAATGGCGCATACTGACAGTGCTACTAGAAGTGACTGTAATAAGTTGCTAACTCGTTGTTCATTGACACGGACTGGCAAGTGTTCGTCAATCTGCAATTCGGGATCAAATCTGACTTTTGGTTTGTCTTCATCATCTTGGACTTTCATCACTGCAGCCTTTAAGTTTTGCAGCTCGTCAACTACAGAAGTAGTCTGCACAACAACATATATATATATATATCATCTTAATTCTTGTAACGGGATAATCTTATCTGGTGAAATGATATCAAGTACTGAGAAAAAACTTACTAGAGGAGGTTTGTCCATTTCTAAGAACACAGCTTGCATCTCACCGTAAATCTCAGAATTACTGGCTTTACGCTTGATACTTTCTTTAGCTTGCTGAACCATTTTTTTCCGAATGAACTGCTTTCTCAGAACAGCTAAGCTTTTCGTGTGCATAGGAGATTGTGGCAAGACTCCATTCGAAGGAGGTAGTCCAATCAATCCGCACAGCAAGGTCTGAAAAAAATTTACATCCATATCTTGGCTATAGCATAAGGGAATCTAGCTAGTTGACTAAATTAGATAGATTGGTACTGATACCATAAATCCAAGCAACAAGATATCCCAATGATAGGCCGATGGCTTCTTAAGGTTAAACTCCTTTTGTTGTGCCAATTGAGAAGCCACACTGTGGTCGAAGAAGTACAGCCCTGCTATCATCAACGCTGGAATAAACGCTGCGAAGATATACACTGCTGGAACCTTTCCCATATCCTGCAAATAAAAACCGGAAGCTGCATGATAAGCAATCCAACACAGTTACTGATCTTATCTGGTGTTTTGACAAACTAACATACCTTAATCACCGTCCAGTGGTGTAGTGATTTGGATTCCCATGGAACTGGACTAAAGAGCCTTCTGGGGACGTCAGAGGGAACTTGTCTCGGCATCATAAACGACATTGCTGTCCAAACTAAGACCATCAAGGGCACCCCATAATCTGCGATGAAGCTTCTGGCCCAACCTGTCCCATACCACCACGACCGGGCTTTTCTGCTCTTTATACCAGTGTATACCAAGCCAAATGAAAAAATAACAGCTAACAAACCGTTTCCGTAAAGCCAATAGAATTGGAACGCTTCTGAGGTAGCATCCTCTGATTTTGGAATCTGGAACTCACTTACCAATCCCTTTTCGTTGAAAACAAACAAAACTTACGACAAGAATCGATCTAAAAGAAATTTACTAGATTTAATAACAGAAAGGAAATACAGCTATTAATTAATTGGAGTAACCTTGATTGCTTCCTGAATGAAGAGCACAGCAATGAGCATGCCGAAAGTTTCACCAGCTATTCGTGTAAATCTATTTATGATCGTGCAAGCGTTAAAGATTGCCAGAAGAAAGAGCATCAAAGCTGTCCAAACACATATCCTGCCATATCAAAGTCTTAATCAACATTGATGTGTCCTACACATATGTTTCGAATTTGATTCACAACGTACGTACCATCCAGCCCAGGCCAAGTACAGATCTTGTCCCAGGTCCTGTCTTCCTTTTGCGAATTTATACAGATAGGAGTACATAATAATAGTAGGCTCTGCAACTCCTAATATCATCAAAGGCTGTCCTCCAAAAATGGAGTGTATGATCCCACAAATAGCTGTTGATGCTAATGTCTCCACAGTGCTCAAGCTCCCATCTAGTAACGTGTATAATCACCTTAATTATATTAAACTAAACTACACAATTAATTATGTATCTGGAAAATTTTACAGAGCTAGCTCAACATTTTACTACTAGTAACTTTATTGATACAGTAATTATGCATCCGGAAAGTTAACCAATTCATAGTAATTTTACCAGTTTCTCTGCTGATTTGCTCCCCAAAGGCAATGACAGGGAGAGCTGATGCAAAGAAAATGTAAGTAGTTGGAGCCAATATCCTGCACGTTCACATCAAAACATTATACTTAATAAATTGGTTATTACTTGTTGACTTTTAATTAGATCTCAATAATTGTTTCTTGTTTCTTCTGTCTGTCTTCTTCAAAAATACACAACAATCTGATGATACAACAGGCATTTATATGTGTACATACCCAAATCCAGAACGAATTCCGGCAGTCCAGTCCTGCTTGTAACAGGGTAACCTGCCTCGAAGATCCTCCTTAACTCCTTCGAATGGACCTTTCATGTCTTCTTGTCTACCTATAATTACCAACCTTGCATTAAGTTACAAACCAGAAGCAATATACTACTATATATATAGTGCTAACTCTAGTACTAGATTGATCATTGATCGTATCTGCCGTATGCGAATAATCTGTCGATCTATTTATATGCACACAAGGAAGAAGAGACAAGCGTACTTCTACATATATATATATATATTGCATGCATGTAAAATCATGAATGAAAGATTACCAGAAAATGGGCTATTGGAACTCCAAGAACAAGAACAAGAACATGAAGCAGCAGTAAGCAATAAATGGTGGAGATAAGTAAGGTGAGTTATGGTACTAACAACATATATTGGGAATATATAAAGGATTGGAGGAGAAGTGTTTGACAAGGGTATAAAAATATATTGGGATTGGTACGATCACATCAAATAAGGAGCCAAAAAAAAAAAAAATTAAAAAAAATTGAGATTTTAAAATAGAACAGCTTGTCAGCAGATTGATCATGTCATTCAATTTATGTGTACTTTTAAATGTTCCCTAGTCAAATCCTCTGCATGCGCAACACTATAAAGTATAAACTATTTCTTTTGACTGTTACACATAACTTGCCTGGATTCTTCACGGCTCATAGTTTAACCTCTAACTTCTAACATAAAAATTAGTCCATGATGGTTGGTCGTGACCGCGAATAAAAAGATAGAATCAGAAAAGGGAAAAAACCCCTTATAATGGTCGCGGCAACTAGTGGCGAGCTGGTTACCGTAAATATTAGAGATTGATCATTTTACAACTGGAGTCCAACTCCAGTTGTAGCAACAAAATTGGCAGTTCCTTATTTACCAACAAATTTGTGCAATGAGTACCTCATAACTTACAGACTGTTTGGCATTGATTTAGCGAGAATAGTTTTTTGGGTTAGTTAGTTGAATAATAGTTTTTTTTTCTTTTTTTTCAAAGACAAAGTTAATTATTATATTAATTAAACAGTACAAGAAGTATCAGGGAACAATACAACGGACCAAATTGAAGTTAAGAAGTGACAATAAAACCTAACAAACTACTACCGAAAAAGGCCAAAAGCCCAACCCGCAGAACAACAAAAGGCGGGCGACCAAACCGCAAGGAACAAACATTCGCGATAACCAAGAGTCATTCACCAAAAAAGAACCAAGTTTAGACCCAACAAAACCTGCAAACCAACTCCAACAAGGAAAATGTTGCCGCATAAACTCGAAAACACCATCCAAAAAACCAACAAACCGAAACCTGTTCCAAGAACAAACAGAATAAGAGATAAACGCCAAGATTGCTCAACCCCAGTGCGGAATTAATTCACTCAAAAGAGAGCAAACCATTGCCCAATGAGGGGAGCAAAAAAGGCAACCATAACCAAATTAGAAAACGAACACCACAACCGACTAACCTCTTATACTACATTCGCATAATCCAAAACAAGACGGTATCAAGACTCAATTCCAGTTCTAGGTGCGAGATTAATTGTTAAAAGACTAAGCAAAGCTCAATCTAAATCAAACTATTGCCCAATGAGATGAAATACCAAACCCCACTCGAAAGACACAAATATACCAAGAGGACCACCGATACCAATTAAGAAGGATAGAAAGCGTAAGATCTTAACCCTACCCCTCGTCTAGTATGTCCAAATTCGGAAAAGGTGGATTGGGCAAGATTTAGGGAATACGGAGTGACAATTCACTCCTAGCCAAGCTTCTAAGGGGAAATTCCAGTAAATCCATGGTGCTAGAGCAGTCCATGTTAATGATCGTCAGGACATGTCCTTTGTAAAAATACTAACAATCTAACTCAGAATCGAACAAAGGGCAACTCAACTCGAAAAAAATGGGCCATCCCGAACCACCACACAAACTGGCCCAGACCACAAAAAAAACCCCCACAACCCAACTACCCCACACGGCCCAGAGTACATCCCACCCCCAAAAATGCCAACCACCACAACAAAGAACAGACCTTCCACATACCCCCTCCCACCAACACTCACACCGAACACCATACTAGGCCCACCCCAAAACCCGACCAGGCCCAAAACAAAGCCCCTCCCCCAAACCCATGCCCAGCCGCCTGCCCAGACCCCAACAAACCTACCATGACACCCAAAAACGCCGCCGAAGTAAAGAAACAACTCCCTCTTATGCCAAATGAATTCTCCCTCCAACACAATTGTTAAAATTGCATTACTATTTCCCGAAATCCATATCAAACAAATTCGCACAATTTTCTTTACCCCACCACCAAGTGCTAAAGATTATTCTATCAACCACTTTCACACCTTCCACAATAGAACCGGAGAAACTGGATTCATTACGACCTCTCCATAATTCCCACATCGTTCATTACCACAAAGCCACACCAAATCACTTCCCCTTCCCCCCCCCCCCCACACTTCGAAAAAGACACCAAAATATCCTCCAAAAGTCCATCACCCGGGAACACACACCGACACCAACTCAAAATTTTACCCCACACCTTCTTAACCAATTCACACTCCTGAAAAATATGTGAAATAAACTCCACACCACACCATTTACACTTTAAATCGTCAACAAACTCCACCATACTCCTATTACGTCTTCGATTCCTTAAAACAAATGCACAATCATTTTGCTTTATTTCCCCCTTTTACATGTGAGTTCATTTTGATGAATTGATCGAATCATCACTATTGTTTATTTTATTTTAAATAGATTAGGGATTATTACATATACCACCCCCACTGGATCACACCTACTCATCGGGATCCCATTAGATGTAACAATTACATCTAAGTCCTAAATCTAAATTTTAATAAACAACAACAAACACATCCTTATTATTTGGACTAAATTGCAATTTTTAAACTTACTATAATTGCGATATCACCCAAAATCTTTTTACTTTTACTTAAATGATATCAAATTTTAACTACAAATAATTATAAAATTTAACAATAATATAACTTCAAATAATTTAAGTTTAAAAAATAAATTAAAAAATAAAAACTTAAATAAAAGACTCCATTAATGGAGCTTTGAGGTTCTTTAATGGAGTTTTCATCTTCTTCATCTCCTTCTTCCTTCCTTTTCTTCTATTTTTTTTTTTTAAATCTCCGGTGGCGGATCCGCCACCGGAGATGCAAAAAAAAAAAAAAAAGGAAGAGGAAGAAGAAGCCTGAAGCTCATCAATGGAGGTTTATTTTAAGATGATGAAAGGTTGAAGATGAGGCCCAATATGTAAACAAATTAAAAAATCGGGGTTAAAATTAAAATCTTAAAAAGTTGAAAAGTTGAAGGATACTGAAGTAAAATAAAAGTTAAAGACTTGTTTGGTTCAAAGTTTAAAAAATTTAGTTTAGGATTTAAATGTAATTGTTTCATCTAATAGGACCCAGATGTAATTAGTAAATCTAACAGGGGTAGTGAATGAAATTCGCCCAAAAAAAAAAAAACCTGTCGAAACTGAGCTTCAATGGCAAGTCGGACTGCAGCACGTAATGCTAAGCATTCTGCATATTATGGGCAGCCAATTAACAGATATTTCTGTCGACTCCACAATAGAACCCGGTCAGTACTATCGCTCGCCAGTACCCCTGCTGCTGCACCTGTTTACTGTTTCCATGCACCGTCGAAACTAATTAGTTTGGTTCCAGGTTATGGACTTCTCCAGATTTGTCGTTCACCTGCTGCGTTTCTTGGCATTTGATACATTCTCTGGCCCTCCTGATATGCTGTCAAGTATCTAGTTAGAAAACTGCAGGAATTTTGCGCATCGAATGTACTGTTCTGGTGCACTACATGGTTTCCACCAAGGAAGCATTGTACTTTCGTCATGAAAGCTCTGTAATTTTTTGTCTAACAAGGTTTTTTTGTGATAGCACATCTTAAAGGGTAGTTTTCTGTAATTTTTCATTTGTACTATATCTCAATATTTTACACAATTTCTTAAATAATGTGCAACAAGGCAATTATAACATTTTAGATACTTATTAAAGAGCTTTTTTCTTTGCAATTGTTAAAAAATAATGGTTATATATAAATGTGTGTGTGTGTGTGTATAGACTTATATATCCATTATAATTATCTTACAATTATGCTTTATTTATTTTTGAAAAGGAAAAATAATTGAAGGTGTAAACACCAAGTTTCACGTATGCACTTTATAACCGACGGTTTATGCTATACGAAATTATGTTGGAGCAACACGACATGATTTCATTTGAGAAGATGAGGTTAAATGGATTTTTGACGAGTCCATTTCACAACGTGCACACTTATATTGTCGAGTCACTTCCATTATATTTCAAGAATGATAACTCAATTGAATGTTTATAATGTTAATGTGGTGCATGCGATTTCAAAGTTGAGTGTTTCAAAAGCTTAATTATGACATTTGGTGAATATCTTGGAATTCTACTTTGAAACATATATGCATATAATTTTATTTTGAGCAAAACTTCATATGTCTCTTCATTGACATATGTTTTGTGTATATGTTGTATTGAATTAATACTTATTTACCCACTACTCTTATAAAAATATATATCAACATACTCATTTACATCATACCTCATGCAATTTAGTAGAAATTTAGTCATGATATGATAATTTATACATGTGCATGGACAATGATAAATTGTTTTTGTTTGATGGTGTATATTTTAACAATGGTACTACGTTGAAACGGATGGAGTATTTAGTCATTTCAATGATAGTACTACCTTAAATTTCAAATATTATGGCAAGACTACTAAAAGCATAAACTTCAACGATTCTGAAATGGAGGGGGATATCATATCACATTATATAAACTTCTAATTTCTCATATAATAAAAATTGTACATTTTCACCTTCATTAAGAGGGATAAGAATACAATTTAGTTTAATAATTGTGTCTATTAGGTGTGTAGATTCGAGAAAATGTAATTGTAACTCCATTGTTGACATATATAATTCAGTTAATTGGAAAGCGTATACATGATGGTCATACATACGATTTGCCACCAGTGTCAGAGGTTGTTTCTCTAATAGAAGGCGACATTGAGAGTGATATTTTGCTGCGGACGAGGTCTGGTAGCCTAAAATCAATCAACGAGTTCCCCTATGCTATCTCTGGTTGTTGTATCCACTAATTTGTGTTCACGAAAAAGATGGTTGGTACGGTGACATTCCAAATAATAAGATGAGCAAGCGGTCGAACCTAACACTACAAAAATTCTTGGCATTTTGTATACACGATTGTGAGGATGAATGTAATAAGCTTAATCCTTGCAAGAATGTTATTCCAGCATCTCTTGGTTGATTCCTATATGATGATGGAGTCGCAAATGATTAGTTGGATTCGTCATAAGTTATAACCATACTAAGTTTCGTACTGACACATACAAGAATTTGACACTACCGTTTCGTAAAGAGAGACAGACACAATCCAAAAGAGCAAATCTATTACACGACCATCTTATTTCATCGCGCACAAAAGGTATATACAAGAGATGATGTACCATGATTCCTTGACTATATGTAAGTGGACTGGGTATCCATGTCTTTTTTATCACGTTCACCGCAATTCAAAATGGCGTGAGTTTACAGGGTGTTATGAAAGTACTGAGGTAACAACTCATGATAGGCCAGGTATAATATATTTTTAAGATGAAGTTGAATAAATTGGCCAGAGATTTGAAGAACATATTGTAGTAAGAAGAAATGCTCAAATTGAAATTTTAATTAAACTTTGAATTTGGGATACAAATCTCCAGTCCGGATTTCCTGTCCCATGATTGGTGCCATGTTTGGACCCAACAATAAATGCATGACATGTGTCCATATAATTAATTTTCCGTTTGTAGTGTGATTTTGATCAGTCTTGCACAACAGTCCCTCTCCTCTTTGCACAAAACTCCTCCTAATTTTAATTTCTTTACAAAAATTGGGAAGACAATATATTTTCCTAGTCATTTTAGCTTGTCTTTTTGCATGTTACTACCTTATCTTTCAAATTCAATAAAATGAGATAAATGTGATATCAAATACTTTGTGTTTCTTTTCATGGTTTGCTCTTGTGGCCTTTCTACTTTTTAATTTAATTTCTACAAAATTTTGTCTAAATAATACTCCTTTCGTTTTTTTTAAAAGCTTCATAAATTCTTGTTTTATCTTGGTTTAAGAAATTAGTATTATATTCCCTCCGTCCTTTTACAACCTTTCTAAGCTTGACATTTTTTCCGAACTTTGACCCCGAATTACTCGAAAATTATACAACCAAAAAATATTTTAAAAATATATTATGAAAATATATAGTTAGGTACACTTATATAACATCATTTTATTACATTTTTATAAGTTATGATTTGGGAGTAATTTTGCGGCCAAACTTCGAAAAAGTCAAGCCTAGGAATGTTGTAAAAGAACGGAGGAAATATAATACTAATTTCTTAAACCAAGATAAAACAAGGAGTTAGGAAGTTTTTAAAAAAACGGAGGGAGTATTATTTAGACAAAATTTTGCATAAATTAAATTAAATGATTTAACTTATATAAGTCGATTTTTATTCAACTTATATTTAAATTATTTAACACAAGATTTTTTTTAATTAAATAACCAATATATATTAATATCTAGAAATAAATAGATAGAATTATAGATGAAGTCTCACAAAACAGGAAGATAAACACATATATCTCATCATATTGAAATGAAAAGTGAACGACAAAATGTGCAAAAAAACAGAAGAAAATAAAAATATATTGTCTTCCCAATTTTTGTAAAGAAACTAAAACTAGGTGGAGTTTTGTGCAAAGAGGAGAAGGACTGTTGTGCAAGATTAATCAAAATTACACTACAAACGGAAATGAGGAGAAAAGAATTAGATGGACACATGTCATGCATTTATTGTTGGGTTCAAACATGGCACAAGCCATGGGACAGAAAATCCGGACTGACAAATCTCTAGTCTAATCCTCTGATTCTAGTCTTCAAAGCGACAAACTTAGATCTTTAAGTTCTTGAAGAGTCTCTTGGATGCGACGAACACGAACTCGAGGGTTTCTTGACTTGATCTCGAATGAAACCGTCTATCTTGAATTCTTGGATGATGGCGGACTTCTTGGATCTTCTTGGTGATCTTGGTGAAGAACGCTTTGATGCTTCAGTCTTCTCGTTGTTTGACTTGGAAGCTTGGATTTGTT
>JAYMSL010004144.1:0-11474 GCA_036897195.1 Plantago coronopus | reverse complement strand
TTCAATGGGTCTTCTTTTTTCAGCTACATTTTTTCATTCTTCCTTTCTTCCTACATTTCCTTGTCGCTTTTCTTCAACATTCCCCCATTTTATCCTACAAGGTCAGCCTCTTCTTCAATCACCTTCTATCTTTTTCACATTTTCCATTAATTTACACACTAGCATACTTGCAATTCTTTATGTAATATGTTGTTTGTTAATTTCTTCGACGTTGGAATAAGCCATTTGAGCTTCTTCCTTTTTCTGACAAATATAGAGACTTGTTTTGTTTAAGAATGGACATGATATAAAGGCATATAAGCATCCCTTTTTTAAATGTGTGGAAACTGGAAACACCAATGTACCATGTATAGGTCTACGAATTCACTGCGTTCATCGATGACAACCTATGTGATCATCTGAATAGGAAACAAAAGATGCCACATTATAATAGCTTGTGTGTAATTGTATAATTTGTTGTTTATGATAGGATTAAGAACTGGCAAACATTGTAAGTGAACTTATTTGAGAGCTGAAAAGGACGAGGAACATATCGTTGGAGGGAGATTTGAAAAGGTGCGTCTTTTGAAGTTAAACGACTAAGAATCTAAAAAGTTTGTTTTGTTTTGTTTTGTTTTGTTTGGGTGGTCTGATCTAAAACCACATACTATATGTCTATATGATTCTTTTCTTTTTGGGGATATAAGAGTCATGTTTGTTGTTAGAGTACATAATCATGGTCTTTTTGCTGTAGCAGCTGGGATTAAACTACCTTTTGTGGAGCGAAGAAAGCCCTCCCTCTCTTTCAACGAAGAGAGGGAATATGTGAAGACATACATGTCTTGTTTGTGGTAGCTTGTTGGTTCTCATTAAGTGCATTTGGATAGGGAAAGAAGTTAGAAATGGGGTCAGTCAGTGGGGAAAACAGTGAGTGGGATGGTTCAGATTCGGGTGCACATGAGGATAAAATCTTTGTTTCCGTGAGGTTGAGGCCTCTGAATGAGAGAGAACTGGCACACAACGATGTCTCAGATTGGGATTGTATCAACAACTCAACTATCATATTCAAGAATAGTTATCAGGAACGTTCCATGTCTCCAATTGCATACACATTTGGTAAAGGCTTCATCGTCTTTAAATCTCCTGTTTCTGTTTTACAACTTACAAGCTTTCATCTTTCTTTGATACCATATCTGTTTGTTTACTATGATGATACTTCAGACAGAGTATATGCTCCTGACAGTCCCACGAGAGAAGTTTATGAGGACTCTGCCAAAAAGACTGTTCTTTCAGTTTTAAGTGGAATAAATTGTGAGTACTGGTGTAAACTTATACTTCAATGGTTCGCTTCATCCAGTACAAATTTATTCATGGATCATGGGTGAATTTTTTTTCTTCAGCCACTATTTTTGCATACGGACAGACAAGCAGTGGAAAAACATATACTATGTGTGGGATTACAGAATATGCAATACGAGACATGTACAACTATATGGATAAGGTACGTGTAATCATGATTCTTGTTTCTTTGTTGAAGTGCAGTAAGAATATAAGTTCTTCAACTAAAGCATTGTACTACCTTTAGCACCGGGAAAGAGAGTTCGTAATGAAATTTTCTGCTATGGAGATCTACAATGAAGCTGTCAAAGACCTTCTAAACCCTGAGGCGACTCAACTTAGACTTCTAGATGATCCGGAGGTAAATGTTTAGCTTTTCATATATTCATGCCCAATAGTTTAGAATATATATACATATAACATATGCATATAGTAATTGTGCAATCCGATGCAGAGAGGGACTGTAGTCGAAAAACTAACTGAGGTGATTGTGAGAGACTCAAAACATTTGAGAGAGCTCCTGACAACTTGTGAAGGTAAGATCTCATGCACTACATATAGTATATGCATAGTTCTTCGGATTACTTAGTCGTACTGACACTGCATTTTTCACAGCTCATAGGCAAACAGGAGAGACCAGTCTTAATGAAGTGAGTTCTAGGTCTCATCAAATTCTACGTTTGGTAAGTTGAAGAATTTCTGACTTAACCGAAAATAGTGGAGTTCATAACCCTCTCTGCTGATTTCTAATGCTTTGAATGTGTTGCAGACAGTTGAAAGCGGAGCTCGTGCATATTTTGGTGCAGAAAACATGAGCACTCTAACAGCTTCAGTGGTACGAAACCTTCTCATAGGAAGTGTATCTAATATTATTCTTTGATGGCCCAACTTTGTTTACAACATAATATATTTCCATTACTATAATTTAGAATTTTGTTGATCTTGCTGGGAGTGAACGAGCTTCTCAAACATTGGCAGCCGGCACAAGACTAAAAGAAGGTTCCCACATAAACCGCAGTTTGCTAACCCTGGGAACTGTAATTCGCAAATTAAGGTATAGTTCCATGCTCGTAGTGTTTCGGTATCATGTGCAACTGTGGAGAACAGAGTTCTTGAGGCGTTAGGCTTATCACATAGTTTGCCTAAACAGAACTTAATATCAATAAAACCAACTGAATATTTCTGATATATCAATGCCTTGCCATATTTGCAGCAAAGGAAGAAATGGACATGTTCCATACAGAAACTCCAAACTTACGCGCATACTGCAAAATTCTTTGGGAGGCAATGCCAAAACTGCAATTATTTGCACCATGAGTCCTGCACACAGTTATGTCGAGCAATCAAGAAACACGCTCCTCTTCGCTAGTTGCGCTAAGCAAGTTAGCACCAATGCTCAAGTCAATGTTGTTATGTCAGAGAAAGCACTAGTTAAGCAACTGCAAAAAGAACTTGCTAGGCTAGAGAATGAATTGAAGTCTGTGAGGAACTTAAGTTTACAGGCTGCATCTGGCGATTCCGCGTCAGCATTGAAAGAGAAAGAACTTCTCATTGCGAAGGTTCGTTGAAAAAAAAAACTTTTCAGTTATGATGAAGATCCGAGAACAATAAGGTTTTCGGTGTAGTTGACTAAAGTTTCTATATCCATCTCTGAAATTTTTAGATGGATAAAGAGATAAGGGACCTAACTCTTCAGCGAGACCTAGCTCAAGCTCAAGCTCAGCTGGAAAGTATGCGCCAAGAACCAAAACATTGGGTAAGCAACTAAATATCTACCATTAACGTAATTGAAAAAAGAGATTCTCATGCTGTTTTTCATCTTCAGATTTATATGAATAGCCTTGATAAGGCTTCATGGCCGGGAAGTGAATATTCTGCATCCGAAACATCAGAAACTATGGTGGATCCTCTTCGTTCTGATACTGTATCGTGTGTCTCACACTATTCTGATAGACATGAACGCGTTAACTCTATCGAGAATGATGACACACTCGTGGAGAACAATGAGGAACAATTTTTGGCTGATGATACGTCTCCAACGTTATACATTGACAAGTTCTTCGGTCCAGATCCATGTCAGGGTTGGGAAAAGATTAATCAAGAAGTTCCTAAGAATTCTGAAGAAGTTTCCATGGAGGTTCAATGTATAGAAGAAGTACACTTAGGTGGAAGTGATACCCTCTCAAGCCCGTCTCGTTCAGAAAAGGAAGACCGCAGTCCAGGTTGTACTAATTTACCACTATGATATATCTCAGATAAAAGAATATCCCAAGCAACTAAAATCCTTACATTGAGCCTGATTGTTGCATCTACTGTGCAGGACATTCTCCGTGTTCATCAATAGAAGATTTATCTGACAGTGAAATTAATGTGCTGAGGAGCCAAAGCTGCAAGGCAATACTGACGACAGTTGCAGAACCTTCCGAGGCCAAGATTGGAAATGAAAACAATGTCGCGAAAGAAACTGAAAGCACTTTAGAGGAAGAACCAGCAGATATTGAAAGTGAAGTTTCTAATGTAGCTCCAGTGGAAGATGGTGAAATTCCATCCACCACAGATACTGAAAGTTCTGTCAAAGAGTCGTCCTTGAGTGAAACAGAGAAAGACATCAAGACGGTGGATGCTGGTTGCACGTCAAACGAACAGAAAACCAATGTGACAGAAGATAATGAAATAGTCGAGTCAAATGCAGCAAGTCCTATCGAGGATGATCTGGTGAGCAAACTTTGACGCCAAGAGTTTGTCTGTTTGAGCTATTTTAGGAATTTAACATAAACTGGCAAGTTTCATGCATATAGATAATACAAGAAACTATTACTCACGCTTACATTTTTGTTTCTTTGCATTTTCAACAGGAGCCACAGGATGCGAAAACATCCAACAATCTAGAAACAATTGAAATCAATGGTTATGATAACTCTCAGGATGTGAAGCAACCTGCACTGGAAATTGTTTCAAATGAGGCAACAATATCCAACAATCTAGAAGGAAATGCAGACCAGTGCTGCGATGAGGCTCAGGATTCGAAACAACCTGCATTGGAAATTGTTTCATGTGAAGAACCAGATGAAGCTCAGGATTCAAAACAACCTGCATTGGAAATTGTTTCATGTGACGAACCAGATGAAGCTCAGGATTCAAAGCAAATTGCAGAAGAAAAGGTTCCTGATGATAAGCTCGAAGATGCTCAGGACATAAAGGAGACTACATTGGATGAAGTCATAGATTGTGCCATGGTCAGCGAAGCTCAACATGAGAACCAACCTGCTCTCGAATATGCTGTGGATGATGGTTTTGATGAATCAGTTCACGCTCGGGATATAAAGGAGACTTCATTGGAGAAAATGGTTGACTGTCCCACGGTTGATGAAGCTAACAAAATTGTAGACTGTCCCACGGTTGATGAAGCTGTGAAAATTGTAGACTGTCCCGCGGTCGATGAAGCTGAGAAAATCGTAGATTGTCCTGCGGTCGATGAAGCTGTGAAAACTGTAGACTGTCCCACAGTCGGTGAAGCTCTACATCAAAAGCAACCTGTGCAGGAAAAAGCTGCGGATGATGGTTTTGATGAATCAGTTCATGCTCGAGATATAAAAGAGACGGCATTGGAGAAAATCGTAGACTGTCCTATGGTCTATGAGGCTCAACATGAAAAGCAACCTGCTCTGGAAAAAGCTGTGTATGATGTTGTTGATAAAGCTGAAGATACGAAGAAATCTGCACAGAGGGTTACTGATATAGCTGATCAAGACACAAAGCCTTTACAAAAGATTGTAGATGGTAACTTGGAAAAACCTTTAGAAACAAAGCCAGCTTCTTCGGATTGGTCAGTCGAATTTGAGAGGCAGAAGAGAGAGATCGTTGAACTTTGGGATGCTTGCAACACTCCTCTAGTTCACAGAACATATTTTTTCCTGCTCTTTCAGGGAGACCCATCAGATGCTATTTACATGGAGGTAGAGCTCAGACGATTGTCATTTCTCAAGAACACGTTACATGGTCCGACACTAGTGAAAGATGCTCAGTTAACTGAGCTCGCCACAAGGTACTCTATTGTAATATGTTTCAATGGCATATCATGGACACATTGAGATGCACAATATGAAGAATTCATAGAAGAAAATTAAATGTAGAAAGTTCGTCAATGATCTAACGTTTACACATGGATGGTTGACAGCTTGAAAGCTCTCAACCGGGAGAGGGAGATGCTGACCAAACAAATGATGAAGAAGCTTACGGCCAAGGAGAGGGAAACCATGTACGAGAAGTGGGGCATTGAGGTAAAATCGAAGCAGAGAAGGGCCCAACTTTGCCGTCGTTTGTTTACAGATTCCACAGACTTGGAACATGTTAAAGAGAGTGCTTCAATCGTTGCGAAATTGATGGGCATCAAGGAGTCAGGCAAGGGCCCAAAAGCCATGGTCGGGCTTACCTTCTCGCAGAAACAAACAGCAAACTTCAGGTCATTCAGTTGGAGGAGAAACTCCATGATATAAGACTCATTCCATAACGCCTTACTCGGAGCTGATGAAACTGCTCCTTTCGTAAATTATAAATATGCGTCATGTAGAGATGTGGTTGTTTACTATAACTCGTCGTTCTGGTGCTGTAGCTAGCAACTCATGTGGAGCATAAGGTATACTACAAGCTATCATGTAAAATTGTTGTGGTGTGTTTTTAGGTGTGTCAGTAAATACTGATTGTTTTGTTTAGATGGCTGTGAAATGTACATGTGAATGTGAGTAAAAGAGACCTTAACGCATTCTGGTCTCGCTCATTCTCTTCTTCTCTATGTTCATACGCATTTTGTTTTGAGAAGGAGATGAGATGTAGGTTTAGGCAAATAAGATTATTCATGAATTAATCTCAATATTCATCCTATTTACCAACACTTGTTTGCCTACTTGCATGTGAAACTGTTTCCTATCTAAAACCGGCAGATGAATGATGCTCAGCACAAGAAATGCATACAACTCATACCACGCCCATAACGGCCATAAGCAACGATGCCACTTGACAACTTTGAAAGGAACTGCAATATATGAACATTATAGCATTTACACGAAGAACAAAAGATTGCAAGCTAAGAAGTGGAATGGAATTACGATTTCAGGACGGCCCCTTCAACAATTTTCCAGCCTGAATTTGCACAATACATCTCATACCTAGTTGTGTAGGTTGTATTATAAGAGTCATTATGCTCAGGGTGAGATACATCAGTTAGCTCTGCTGATTCTTCGAGTGTTGCCTCAACTATAGCACGGCGACCATCTGATGAAACTGTTACGCTATCAATGTTAAGGTTCACAAGATCATAGCTCCAGAACCAACCGTGTTGTTCGATTTCTGCTGCTTTCTCGGTCCAGATCTTTAGCATTTGACCATCCAGAACCTGGTCAGAGAAATGATTTTACTATTGTATGAGAAAACAAATAGGAGGTGCACAAGAGAAGTATATTTTAAATTTTTTGATAGCCCAGTGTACTACAAAGCAGTTTTGAACTTTTTATGCATAACCAACCACTGAAACAGATATAATCACATTTTACTGGTTCGTCAAGTTCTTGAGTCTCCTGAACAGCCAGGGAAGGAAATTATAAAGGTTGTTCAGCCAAAGATCACATGTTAAACTGACCATTAGAGGAGTGAAACATTTGCTCACACTCCATACTTTTGAAAGGTTGTATTTGTCAATGAATGGGCAGATATTATAATTTACTTCAATGGTAATCCTACCAAAAAGGTATCATTCGATCATACAATCAATAGGTGTCTACTTGACAGATCATGAAGTAACACAAATTATATAGGAGATAGAGTACTGACCTCTGACAACTTTCCAAGACAATGATCAGGCCCAAGAGCAAGGGACTTGACATTCTGCCACTTCCGCACAAGACTTTCTGCAAATCTTGCATCCATCCGTGGTATGTCATGAGAAATTTCAACTATTGGGGACCCTGATAGTGACATAGCATTTCAGAAGATAAAAGCATAAACCAGACATGAAAAATACTTCTTTGAAGCGATATTTGCTTGTTTTATCCTACAAAGTATATATAAATGGTAAGATCCTAACGCAGTGTACGAGATTTGGATCTCTGAACAGTGGTAGATACCAAAGTGGGTTTTAATACCTTCGAATTTCTGGTTAACTTTTGAGGAGATTATTTTGGAAGCCGGTATCTGGTACTTCAGTTGCATATTCGGAAAAGGCAACTTACTAGAAACAACAGCTCAAACCCTCAATGTCATTTGACAGTACAAGAGCTATTCCCTCATTCCCACATTATGTCCAAACAAGAAGAATACACATTTGTACAAAGTGTGTAGTTCAACAGGAAAAAACAGTATCAAAACTGATACAGAATCTACACATCCCTGCTCAAGTAGAGATGACCGGACTTTGCAAGTGTTTTAATTGTTGAGAACTATTAAAAGAACATCCAATGCAGGATATATAGTACTTCCAGTACACAGATGTCAAAAGACGCGTCTCTACTTCAAGCTTTTCTTTAGAGAAGCAAAACCAAAAGAAAAAAGGGGTAATTTCCTACTTTATAAGGAATAAATTCTCTAACTAAAAGAGTGGAGTGTAGTGCTTGATTGAGTTGTAAATTATAGTATAGACGCTATATCTAAAACCAAGTCATCTAATGACATGCTTTTGGATGCTAAAGCACCAGGACTTTTTAATGCAGAACCTGCTTCCTTTTGAAACCATAACGGTTGTTTCAGATCATTTGCAAAAGTAGGTTTTATTTTCAGAGAACAAATTTCATCACATCTCTTAGATTAATATCCTCTATTTTGAATCTATACACACACATTTGTTCAACTGTTGTTCTTGCTGTGAAATTTATCCATATTCCTGCAAGAGATCCCTTAGTCTTGCTTATAGAAACTTGTTTTATCAATTTATCTAAATTATTACAGCAGGTTATTGGCAAACAGTCCAATAAATTCTTTCATTTCATTTTGTCCTCTGTTTGCTGTGGAATTTGCAAAATTAATTTCTCCTAGATTTCTTTGTCGATGACTGACATATTGATCAAGTACAAAAACATACATGGACATGTGTTATTCAATCATAAGTAAAAACAGGCAAAAATGGTTCACCGGAATCATTTGCAAACAGTCAAATGTTATGTCTCTTGGAACGTATGTATGGCTTTTGCAACAGCAGGAAATAACAAAATTAACTTTCAGTTGATTCTATGAAATAACTTGCTCTAAAGAATTCAAGAAGTAGTAATCGTACCCACATTGATCACATCAGAAACAACTGTGGTCTCCATGCCCTTTGGTTGAACGGATGAATTGACTCTAGAAGGCAGGAGCTTCAACCCGGCTAAAGTTAGAAAACCTACAGCCAAGCCAGCAGACATGATCTTTATTGTTGCATCTTTTATCTGGTTGGCAATAATTTCCTGCTGCTGTAAGCCACCAGAAGTATTTGTCTCTGGAATTTCAATTATGTAGGGCTTATTTTGATCAGTATTGCGTTCACGGTTCCCACCCGCAAGAGTTAAATCATAACCGTTAACCCCACTCTTGTTATGGAGCCTCACATCTTTTTCCTCATTGGCTGGAGGAAACACTTTCTGCAGGGCATGAAGCGCGCTGACCTTTACATTGTCCAGCACAGCAGTAGCCTCTGCACCAATTCTTGCAATAGCAGCAGCAACAGCCAGAGGTGAACGGCCTGCACCTTCCAGTTTCTCTAAGTATCTCAAGACAATCGGATCATCGTAATAGTCCCCAAGCTTGAATCGTATATCTTGTGTCTCTCTAAATCTAGGGAATACAACCTCCATCAACCATGTCTCTAACAGTTTGCAAAGTCCAGGAAGGACATCATCTTCATCATCATCCCTAGAGTGTTCTATAACAAAGCTAACAATGGAAGGATCTCTATAAGGCGAATCTTCACTGTCCAGGCCTAACCATGCCCGTGATTCGTCAATCTTCCCGACAAGAAGAGAACAAAGCCCTCTTTCAAGAGAAAAGTCTATTTCACGATTTTCTCCAACCCTGGAGGCATAAGAACCCGGTAAAGCTTTGATCTTCGTTTCCTGTAGTTGCTGGAAAAGATTGTCAGCATCTTGGATAAGATGAGGCTTTTTGCTCAAGAAAGCTTGAGAAATGAGTGCAAGTGCCACCCCGTAGACTTCAAAACTTTCTGCAGGAATATTACTCGGTGTGGCAACAAATAGATCAACCTTCACAAATGGTATCACAGTTAGTCCCAAAAATGCAAACACAAGAAAACTACTCGACTTTTATAAGAGAATCAAGTCATGCGGGAACCAAAAGTACCTGTTCTGGAGCTGTCATCAGAAGAAAGGCCTCATTCATAAAATTTTCACGCGTGAATCCTCCAGATATAGCGGCTGCTCCTCCTCCTCCAACAGACCACAAAATATTACGCAGTCCTTGTAGACCCACTTCCCTCCTTGATTGGTACTCATCACCAAGTGGTAAAGCTAGGAGCTCCAAAACACATCGTGGGCTGATTTCCTCGAGAGTCTCATCAATCTGTGCTTGTAGATCCAGCGCTAGATTACTTGCACCTTCTTCCTGAATAGAGAACATAATATTTCAGACTAACATGGAGAGCAAACAAAGTGGAGGACAATGTATGTCGAATAAGAGGAATTGAGTAAGCATAAAAATCAAATATGCAATGAGAACAAGAAATGAATGCCAAGAATCAACTAAGACCACCACATAAGATGATTTGCATGCACACCACATGATTCAGAACATAAAGAAAAATACTGACCTGCAACAATTTGAGTGCCATCTCAAGTGACTCACAACCTCTAATAAAATCTGGAGGATTCAATGACATAGCATCCCTTGATATATCAACGTAAGCAAGTGCAACAGAAAGCACGACATCTTGCTTGAATGATTTTGGCAGCCTCTCCTTCAACAAACTCTCTCCAATCTGAAGTACCAAATTGCTCTGTCCTGCTTCTTGTAGTACACACAGTGCTCCAGGAACCTAATAAGCATACCTCACAAATTTAGGCTCTCTTTAGCACAAGCTTATGAGCTAGCTTATAAGCCACAATAATCTTATTCAACCAAAATATGTAAAGTGAACGCCTAGTTGGTAGATAATCGATCAGCTAGCTAATTTGCCAACCTACCTCAGGTCCTCATTAAATTATAAGCTAGCCTGTTTGTATTCTATTCTATGTTGAGCAAATCACCCAGCTTATCACCTAATTTACTGAATACCGAACTCCAAAATAGAAATCTAACTTATTAGCTCTCAATTTTAGCTAGCCTATTAACTACCAGCTAGTTTCGCCATCAGTCTCAACGAGATAAACCGCTCACTGTACTTCCACAACTGGTACCATAAGCAAACGTATATAAGCTATTATAACAAGCATAATGCTAAACTATAGACCAAAAATTATTGAATTGCATTATCATATAAAGCATGTATGCATAAACTAGAGACTAGAGAGAAACAGAATTTCCAGAAATGAAACACAATTGTGAAAAATAAAAAGTACTAAACCTTATCCCAAGGCACATCAGTGACAATAGTATCAAACTCCTGATCAGCAAGCCCTTGATTATACTCTCTCCTGGAGCTAGGGTTGGACAAAATCTCACAAGCAGCTTGAAGAATCTGTCGCCGGTTCATCAACGTCTCATTAGTGTAACCGTACTGAGGCGGCTTGGAGGCCCTAGCGTCGTAGGCTCGGCGAATGCCGTCACTGAGGAAATGCGTCTCGGCGCCGAGAATCCGGTAGAATTCTAACGGCACTGAGACGTGGCGCTCGGGGATTGGAGGAAGGGAAGGGGGAGACATTGCCGTGGAGGCGGAGGGAGTGGAGTCGGAGGTGGAAGGAAGGAATTGGAAGTCGGAGAGGAGACGGTCGGCCCATCGACTGGTGGTTGATGCGTTGTTGCTGACGGCGGCGTGAGGTGGTTTAGTGGCGGCGCGTGGGTGTGAGAGTAAGCGGGGAGTGTAGATTCCGATAGCGAGGTGCGTCAATGTTTCCATTTCGGAAAAGGTTTCAGTCAGGGAGTGGACTGGACTACTCTATTTCATCTCAACAGAACCGAACTCCTTATACAGTCCATTATTCTTTTCTTTTTTTTACCTGGAAACTGCGTAAAAATTTTTTATT